>PVHP010011102.1:0-45953 GCA_004024765.1 Zapus hudsonius
GCGGGCTTATGGGGTTATAAGCCAGCTTCCCCTTGCCAGAGTTTGGCACACCTTCCTGCCGCTGTTTGCAGTGCTGTGGCAGAGGTGATGTCCAGCCCTCTGCTCATGCCATCGTTTTCCCTGCCAGAATGGAGTCTCCCCTCGAGTCTGTAAGCCAAATAAACCCATTCCTCCACAAGCCGCTTTTGCTTGGGTTCTTTCTGTACAGCAACTAGAAAGCTGACTGCAACAGTTATTATGGTTGAAATAGCTAACACAGCCTTGATGGCAAATGAGAAGTGTTAATTCAAAGACCTAGCAACATGCATGGCACTTTGGGTTTCCTTTTTTGATTGTGATCATTTTTTTCTTTCTGACTTTTTGTTTGGTTATATATTTATTTTTAATTTGAGATAGACTGAGTATGGGCACACAAGTGCCTCCTACCATTTCAAAAAGAAAAAAAAAAAACCTCTCCAGCACATGGGGAATTGAACCTGAGCAGTCAGACTTTGAAAGCAAAGAAGCTTTAACCACTGAGGAATCTATCCAGCCCTCTTTCTGATTTTCTGAGACAGGGTATCATTCATTGGGCCTAAGGTAGCCTGGAAGTCCAGCTAACCTCAAATTCTCAGCAGTACTCCTGCCTCAGCCTCCCAAGTGTTAAAGGTTTGAGCCACCCAGCCTTTTCGAGTTTCTGATTTTTTATACTTTGCAACATTTTTTTAAAGTGAGGCATAGTAGCCAACCCTGCCCAGGGCCAAGGGCATTCCTAGTATTCTCTGGATGGGCTTTCATTGCTTTTGAATTAAACATGAACCCTGGATTGTAATTGTCTTTATATAAATACAGTTTTAAAATGTCAGCTTTCGGGCTGGAGAGATGGCTCAGAGGTTAAGGCACTTGCTTCCAGTGCCTAAGGCCCTGGGTTCAATTCCCCAGGACCCACATACAACAGACCCACAAGGTGGTGGCCCTGGTGCTCTCTCTCTCTCTCTCTCTCTCTCTCTCTCTCTCTCTCTCTCTATCTATCTATCTCTCTCTCTGCATCTCTCTGCTTGAAAATGAATAAATAAAATATTTTTAAAAAATGTCAGCTTTCACTTTTAAATGGAAGAAAGCCAGCATTCAGAGTCTATGAAAGTAATGAACCAGCCCCACTGGGTCTAATATTGCATCCCCAGGAGCAAGCTCAGTGATGTTCTGTTCTTCCTAAGCAAGGAGTACATTTCCTAGGGAAGTGTGGGGATGAATGCCTGGAATACCCACACTCAGGAGTTGGAGGCAGATCTTTAGTTTAAGGTCTTGCCTGGGCCATAAGAAAGACCTTGTCTCAAAAATCAAAACCTAGGGCTGAAGAGATCACTCAGCAGTTAAGGCACTTGCCTGCAAAACCCAAGGATCCGGGTTCAATTCCCCAGTCCTCACATAAAGCCAGATACATAAAATGGTACATGTATCTGGAGTTGATTTGCAGCAGCTGGAGGCCCTGGAGCGCCCATTCTCTCTGTCTGCCTTTTCTCTCTCTATCTCTCTTTGCTTGCGAATAAATAAATAAAAATGTTTTGAAAATAAAAAACTACAAAAATAAGCACCTCCTCCAACTTCAACTGTACAGTTGCTCAAAAAAGCTTCTATCACTACTCGTCAAAACTTCTCTGACATACCTGTCATCTAAGCACTTTGAGAGACAGAGGAAAGAGACTTGTGAATTCAAGGCCAGTTTGGGTTACATAACAAGGACCTGCATCAAAGACCAAAATGAAACAAAAAGAAAATCTTCTCTAGCAAAATGATAGTGATGAGAGACCAGCTGATATTTTCCTAAGAACATAGGGTTCTTACAACTAAAAGGGTGTCTGGACTCTAACCTCTTTTCAGGTCCCCTTCCAGCTACAGTTCAGGGTCAAAGGATATTTTTGAGCATGGTAATTAAGAGTTTTATATTGCTGGAGCAGAATAAAATTAACTTTTATGCACACCTTTGAGAGTGATTCATAAATGAGTGGGAAAACATGTCGGACCATATATCAGATCAGAACTGCTTACCAAAAGTTAAGTGCTTACATCAGGCCAAAGTCAGTAAAATATAACTTCATTATAAAATTGGAATCGAAGCTGAAAGAAAAATCTCCAGGTCAAGCCTAAGCTTGCCGTGTTGTTATAGTATGTGTTTCTGACAAAGAAATAACTGTGACAAGGGCCTGGAAAGTGGCTGAGGCAAGAATTCTAGCTACAACTCTAAAATGAAAAGCAAAACCAGACTTTGAACAGCAGATTCTAGATCTTGGCCAGTAAACCCACTGCCAAGCTTAGACAATCCATGTGCAGAAACTGGAAGGGACCTAGAAAAGAAGGGGCTGGAAGGTGTGCTGAAGTGGAAAACAAGGTTTTGAAGCTATCTGGAAGCCAGTGGATGTACTGGCAAACTTGAGGTAGCCAGAGAGCACTATCAGAAAGCTACTGAAGCTGATTTGTGGAAGCTACAGGCTGGAGTAGCTTGCAGCACCCACACCTGGGGTGGCTGTTCTCGACAAGGACAGGTAAGCAGTGGTTTGAGGAATGGAGTGATGGGTGCTAGAGAGTCTGCATGGCTCCACTCCTTGTTGGCACCACCGGTCACCCCATCTCAGGCACTCATACTACATGGAAATGCCCCCAAATCTTGCAGAGTTGGTTTCCACCAGATAGCTGGTTTTTTGAAGACTGAAAATACTCAGATATCAAAAGACTGAGTTACAAGGTCACATAATTTCCCAACAGTGTGCGACAGATGATATTACATGGTCGTTGAATTTGAAGAGGTAACTACAGATGATGTGGACGGCATGTAGAAGAAAGGTGCTGTAGTCGGTTGTTAGGCAAATAATCAAAAAATATGTTACCTGTTCCTTCAGTTTCATATTTCTGGTACTTATTAGCCTTTTAAAATTTGTAATATGGCATAATGTCTTTTCTCATTTCTAAAAAACCAGTCACCCATACTTTTTGTAGATAAGTATATTGTATATTTTTCCTTTATTTTTAATATTTTATTTATTTGCAAGCAGAGACGCACACATAGAGAAAGTCAGAGAGCTAATGGGCACACCATGGCCCCTGGCCACTAGATCTGAATTCCAAATGCATGTGCCCTATTTGTGCATCTGGCTTTACGTGGGTACTGGGGAATCGAACATGGGTCATTAGGTTTTACAAGCAAGCCCCTTAACCCCTGAGCTCTATCTCTCCAGCCCAATGTATTTTTCTTAAAGGCATCCTACTTGCATATGCTGAAGGCCCCACCAATCCTGTGTTTATCTTCTCTGGGTGCATGTCTACACCCAGTTGTGTAACCAAATTCCTGCATCATTTCAGTAGGGAGAATCTCCTCAGTTATGTAGAAAAAGAATTAAAGTGAAGGAATATACATTGAAATGCCCTTCTGTCTGTTAGGGTGAACATAAAGTTCAGTTTTTTCTGCTACATTAATTACAGTGTTTAGTCATTAGGGGATTGGTGAGAGGCTGAAAAGAAGTGGTGGGTATGTTTAATGGACACTTGCATGCAATTTAACCATATATTTGCATCATCATCATCACCAACTGGTAATGTATTCACTATTGGGATAAACTCTATTAGTCTCCTCTGGACAGTTTCTCCTTTGTCACTTGGAGATATGTGGGAGGTGAGTTAGAGAAGTGAGAGGTGGATTAATCCCTGAAGATTTTCCTCTATTACAAGTGTCGAAGCCTAGTGTTCCTATGGGTAGATCCAGTCATGTTAGCTGACATCTAAAGCATCAGGAGGTAGAGATGGAGTCTCTTTCCTCTGGGTTTCTTCCCTGTTAGAAGTGCTTAGAGCTAAGAGTTGGCCCTGTGTTTCTAAACACATTCACTGAAGATTAAAGGAATAAGAATAGGAGTCTTAACAAGTCATCCATGAATTCCATCCCCAACCCAGTGGTTTATACCAATAAAACACTCTCTTGACCAGAATGATCTCAAGGATGACTTTGATGATGACGGAAAGTGTTTGAACACTTACTAAGACACATTCTCCTTTTTGCTGATGTATTAATTAATCATCACAACTTTACTATGAGATAGGAATATAATTATTTTAGTGTCTCTGGGGAAATCAAACCTAGGGCCTTATGTATGATAGGCAGGTGCTCTCTATTATTGAGCTATATCATAACCCTTGGCTTTTTAAAGACAGGTTCTCATTATATAGCTCAGGTTAACTCTGAGCTCACTAGTTAGCACATAATGGCCTTGAACTAATGATTCTACCTCAATTTCCCAAGCGCTGGTATGAAAAGTAATATGCCAATATTGATGGCTCAGGTACTTTTATTCTTACCACTGGAGAAACTGAGACGTGGATCAAAGTTCCAGGTGTCAAGTGTCATACCATCATTCCCTCATATAACCACAAACCCTTATGTAGTTTAATATAACCCAAGGATACATTAGCCACATATTTGTGGTAAAAGTATATGATTACATCTGTGAAAATATCATAATGAAACCCACTGTTTTGTACAATTAATGTACGCTAATAAAATCAGCAGAAAAAAAATACCAAGCTTGGTGGCAAACACCTGTCATCCAGCACTTGGGTGGTAGAGGCATGAAAATCAGGATACAGGTCATGCTTGGCTACATAGAGAATTTGAGGCCAGCCTGAGTTCACTCCATAAGACCCTGTCTCGTTGTTTTTTAAAAATGAGAAAGGAAAAAATGATTTTGTTGATCTTATTATTTGCTTATAGACACCATACTGTTTGTTGAATGAATGAATGAATGAATGACATGGTCATTAAAGTAGAGATTCCTCAACTAGACGTTCAGTAAAATGGGGTGAGAGAGATGGATCAGGTGACACCTGCAGTGTTCCAGGTAGTTGAGACATGATTTAGGGAGCACATCTTTATGACTTGGATCCCTAGGGGTGTGGGTGGGCAGGAATGCTGCAGGAGCATGCAGTTCTGGGCTCTGTGCTACTAAAACATCTCCAGTGGCTTTTTGATTTATAGTATCAGGATGTTGGGGTGGTTTTGAAAAAAAAATATTTTACTTAAAAATGGTTATGAAGAAGCAGGCAGCTCATACAATGACTCCTTGTTCACCTAACCTGATCTTGATAATGTTCACTGAAAAAAAAAGAGTTAAGAACAATTATTTTAGACTTTTATCTTTAGAAATAATTAACACTGTGAAATTATCACTGTGATGTCTACAAACACATCATCTGATAGAGTTTTAATGTATTCCCTACTGTATGCTCCTCTTCACCACAGACATCTTATCACTTTTAAGACTTCTTAACACACTTTTCTTTTGAAATGATCTAATTTCCCCTAAGTGCACCCACGTTTTGCTTTTCCTGGTCATCATGAATAAATTGTGTATGTATGAAGATGAATGATGTGAATCAGAATTTATTAAACTGACACTGTCAATCTCATTTCAACACCAGCATCACTGGCATAAATTTTCTTTTTCTTTTTTAAAGAAAAATGTCTTGGCTATAAAAAAAAACAAGGCATCATCAGCTGCTTAAGATCAGTTTTCTTGGGTCAGAGTCCAAATCAGTATCAAAACTTGAAACTTAAGAAACGAAGAAAGTTTTATATGAAATGTTTTAAAGTGGAAGTACTTTTTTTCTTTTGTTAAGGAAAAAGATGGTGGGTTCACTCCAGAGGTACCACAGGACCATAAGCCCATTCTCTCCCTCTGTCTGATTCTTTCTCTGTCACTCTCTCTTAAATAAAAAATAAAAAAAATAAAATATTTTTTAGAAGAGAGATTAAATTTCATTATAAAATTTGGGGTAGTTTTAATGAAATAAAATGGAAACAACTGGAGAAAGGTTTCTTCATCTAAAGAATTCTTTAATAAAGCTTTCTGGGTAAATATCAACAATAATTAAAATAGAAATACAATTTAAGTGCTACTGCTTAACCTTTTTAAAAGCTGATACATAACATCCTCAGTGAGTTAGTATTTTGTTTCTGCATATTTAATGAAGGATCCATTTTTTCAAAAAGATAAGAATATGGTGCATGCCAAGCTATATGAAGTACTAATACTGGTGATGTGAGTTCTTCAAGGTTAGCAAACATACACCTGGAGGCAAAACCAGCTGTGACCTGGCTCATTTCATAAATCCAAAGCGGAGAGATACAACCTTCAGCCAGTAAGCATCAACAGTTAGACCTCAAACTGGCTTTCTCCACCTAGTAGGTTTGGACTAAAGATCTGCCCTCAGTTATACACGACTAGAAGGCAGGGCTACACCTACTAGAGACTTAAGAAGTTTAAATTTAATCAAAAATGTCTGAGATGGGCTGGAGAGATGGCTCAGAGTTTAAGGCACTTGCCTGCCAAAGCCTGACAACCTGATTTTGATTCCCCATTACCCATATAAAGCCAGATGCACAGAGTGGCACATATATCTGGAGTTAATTTGCAGTGGCTGGAGGCCCTAGCATGCCCATTCCCTCTGTCTGTCTCTCTTCTATCTTTCTCTACTTGCAAATAAATAAACAAAAATGTTTTAAATAAAAATAAATATATGCCTGAGTTTGTGAGGCTATACATTCAAATCACAACATTCTGCTATTGGCTCCATAGACTCATGAATCTCACAATATAAATTGCACTTAGTCCAAATTCCATGCTTTCTTCCTCTTCCTTTCCATTCCTGGGGTACAAATGCAGCTCTCTGCAATTCATAGGGGTTTTAAAAGAAGAAGGAAAAATCTAGATCTGGTTAGTCCTTAGACAAGGATTTAACCTCTTTCAGCTCCAAGCAATCAGGGGCTGTCCTGGACTTCATACAGACACAAAGCCACTGCTCAAATGTGACAGCATCAAAACTTGCTTTGTGCATAAACATAGCCCTGGTGCTCTGATATGCTGCCTACCTCACAAGATCTCACCCAGCCAGGGATAGCCCACTAGCTTTTTTCATCTTGTATATTTTAAAATTGCTATACACACATACATACATACCCTATACATAAATGTAAATATGTATGTGTGTTAATGTTGGAGACCCCTGTCATGTCTTAACATGCTGACAGAATGCTTTATGTGCAAAAGCACCTTGAGTCAAGAATGCTTATGATGGCAAGAACAAATGAACATGTATGCTGATCCAAGTCGAGGAATATAAATGCCCCTACCTCAAATTAGACAAAATTAATTCAATCCTAGTCGCAGGCCCCCATGATCTCTTTACCATAACCATATTTCTTCCTTTGAATTTAAAATCACATGCTGTAGAATCAAGGAAGTTCTCTCCACATGGTATTATGTTAAGGTTATTTGTGATGTATACATGAGCTACTTGTGATAGATGCACAAGCCCAAGAAAAACACGAGGTGGGCCAAGATTCTGCACCTCTGATCTTTTGAGACAGAGAGAGTCTCTTGAATCCTGGCTTTTAAAATTAGCTAAATTGTCTTTTTTTTCCAAGCCTTATGCTGTCCTCTGTAAGATTTCTTGTACCTTGCTGTGTGAGAGCACAGCCAGTCACCAGCATATTTTATTGTTTACACTAGAAATGTTAAACTGAGTAATCTGATTTATCTTTATTTAAAAAAAAACAGATTTAAATGGCATCTTAGGAATGGAATATATTTTATCGTCAGTGGCCATGGAAATAATTTGGTTGTTTGGTTTCATTTGTTTGCTTGCTTACTTTGAGGATGATTAAGGGCCATTTCTCCCTGTGTATTTCCTTATATGTGGTGACTCCTGTGGTCACAGCACTTTACTTGTCCTACAACTGTCATTTTTCTGAGATGGTCCTTGCTTATCCTTCAAGAGAGACTCAGAATCGTCTCAAGAAGTCTTATCCATTCAGTTCCTAGGCAATCAGAGGTGACCATACCTCATGTAGAGGCAGCAGACAGAGATACTGGTAAACAACCTCACTGTTGCAACATACTAGCCACAGATCAATAACAGACTTATCTGTAAACAATTAGTCCCAATGTGTGCTGAATACATATTAGCTCTGCTCAAAGGATGAGCTAAAACAAGGTGTCATATGGTATTTCTCATACTGTTCTGTGACTTTCTGTTAACCTTTCTTGTCTTGTTATCTATGACATCATTATGTTCAGGGACTAAACCATACATACCCTAGAGTCCTAAGTTGCATGAAATCTTGGTACAAACATGGCTTCAACAAATGTTTTTTTAATTAAACAAAGAAAATCTATATTGAGGAACCTCATTAAATAAACTATTTCCAATTACTTCACAGCTTTGAATGCTGGAAACTGAAGAGCAATGAATTCATTTCACTCATCCTATTGGAACACCTCTACAGAACCTTTGAACAAATCCTGCTGTGAAGAGTTGTCTAATCAATCCCCCAGCATTGTAGATGCTGTCATCCTCCCCTCCATGATTGGGATTCTTTGTGTAACAGGGTTGCTTGGCAACATCCTCATTGTACTCACTATAATAAGGTAAGTGCTTTTCATTTTGCTTCTTCCATAATTTGAGGGACACACTAAACTCTAAATAAATGAGATGAATCCTTCCCCCTCTAAATGTTGCTCAATCAAATCAGGTTTGAAAATATTTGTGTAAGATAATTAAATATCATCTGAGGGACAGATCTCAGAGTGCCAAGACTTAGAGCAATGCTTAGCTCTGGGTCAGCATTTGCAGGGGGGTGTAGTGTATTGTGTACATATGTTCATATGTCTTCCTCAATCACTTTCCACCTTAGTTTTGAGACAGGATCTCTCACTGAACCTGGAGCTCACTCATTCAGTTAAACTACCTAGCCAGCAAGCCGCACCTGTCTCCACTTCCCAATGCTGAGATTATAGGCACCCACAACCATGCCTGGCTTTTACATGGGTTCTGAGGATCCAAACTCAGGTATTCGTGTTTGTGTGACAAGTGCTTTACTCACTGAGACATCAACATAACCAGGTCTGTGAATTTTTAATGCAGGGATTCTTGCTTTACTTTCCTTTCTTTCTGCTTTTTTTTTTTTGAGATACAGTCTCACTCTAGCCCAGGCTGACCTGGAACTCACTCTGTAATCCCAAACTGGCCTTAATCTCACAGCAAACTATCTGGCCAGTGCTGGGAATAAAGGCATGCACCACCATATCCAGAAATGCAGGTATTCTTAATCTTAGCTACATATTAGAATCATTTCGGGGACTTATCCCCCATTTTTCCCATTTTTGTCACTACATATATATATATGTATATATATTATAACAGGTTATACTCTTTTATCCCCTCACCCCTGCTCCCATTACCCTGGAGGTCCTCCTCAGTAGAGTTATGGTAACCACTGTGGGGTCACGAAGACCTCAGTCCAGTTCCTGTGAGTAGGGGGGACTGTACCTCAGGATGTTCCTATCCACTCTGTAGCTCTTACAATCTTTCCACACCCTCTTTCCACAATGTTCTCTGAGCCATGGCAGACCTATTGGGGTTCTGATTTAATGTTGAGTTCTCTATAGCCTCTGGATTTCTGCTTTGATAGGGTGCGGAAAATAGTTGTCATGCTAGCAGTAAGAACAGTAGTGATATCACTGCTTCCTCTGCAATTTATCCTGGGCCCAAGCAGATGTGGTAGAGATGCCATGTCTAGTGGCAGAGGGTTATCTTCTTGTCTTATCAATGGATCACAGTTCTCCTCTGTTTTCTCTGCCATCAGTAAAATAAAGCAGATGATCCAACGAAGAATTAGAGCATCTTGGATTAAAGGGGGGTATGCAAAGTTATTTGAGAGATTTTTTTTTTGGTGTGCAACCCACTCTTCTCCAGAGAGTAGCTGGGGTTTCTTTCTGAAGTCTGAGTTTCCTTATGGAATTCTGACTTGGTTTTTCCAGCCCCAAATATAAGTTCTCTGCCACTGAGTGGGCCTCATGTCCAATCATGGAACAGTTGGTTACCCACAGAGACTGTGTGCCACTACTGCACTCACTTGGGAAACTTTTAAAATTCCCCATAGGAAGTTTATCCCTATACCAGTTAACTCAAAACTTCTGAAAGTGTCCATTCCTCAACATGAACTGAAACTCTTTAGCCATTTTGTTCTCCAGCAGTAAAAGTTATCTCAAGAAGATAATCCACTTGTGCTGGCAAAAAAAAGACCCCCTTTCAATTGTTTGGGCAAAGTTGAATGTTATCTAACACCTGAAGATACAGGGAAAAGAGATAATGAGCTGTTTTCTCCAGATTGACCATCCTCCAAGGGAACAAACCGACAGACATCCACTTTCCAGTATCTCCTGCCTTTGTTCTATATATTCTTGTTAATTCAAATAATTTCCTCCTCATCATCATCATGTGGAGCAAAGTTTAGTCAGGAAGATAACTGAAGATGTGTTTTCTCTAAACTTCACAGAGTACATTTAGGATTTATACATATATATATATATATATATATATATCTATATATATATATATATATATATATATATATATATATATATGTTTCATTGTTACTTAGTACCTTTGCTATCCTGATTGTTTTTGTGGTTAGGTTTTATTAATTTTTATAAATAGAAGGTGAGAAATTACTTTTTCTGGTCTCTGATGATACTTTTAATTCCCATTTTTGAATTTTTCCCTATATTTATATATTCTAAAATGTATACAACCCAATATGTGTTTTCGGCATTGTATTAATGCAACTGCAAAACAAAAATGTTTGGGAACATATGACACTGAAACTCACAATTATAAGCTCATTTAAAGCATCAGTACCATTATTGTGCCCATTCACTCTTTCTGAAAATGCATCCAGTTGATATCACAGAGCTAATAAGTAGTGATCATGAAAATTAGACCCAGATCTTATGACTCCAAATATGACCAGGCTTTTTCCTCCACCCAAAAAACTAAATTGTCAGAATAAGACAGATCACTGTTGGAATAACCATGTAGATAGAAGAATCCTTAGAAGACCAATGACAAGCAATAACAGCCCTCAGGCTGGCTGTGTGGAAGATGCTCACGCTCCCAACTCCCAAGGGGCTTCTCATCACCCAGCCTCTTTCAGATTATTGTTGTCACTCTGTAGAGATAGTGGATCATGGTATTTTATACTATCTATCATAAATAATTATATTTACATGACACATTAGAATTTACACCTTAATTAATCCAAGCATTTCCTACTGTGTCCTGCCACTTCTGAACATCAAGCATTTTATGTTTTATTATCAAGAATCTAGTATATATAAATTATATATGATGATAATTATAAATAATATATATACTATATATAATATCATATATATTAATATATTACCATATACTAGTAATATATATGTATTACATAATATATTACTAGATATATAATATAATATTACTAGATATTATATTATATTATGAGTTATATTATTACTTTTATATTTATATTATATATCTGATAATTATATAATTACTAGATATATAATATGTATAATATATATATTACTAGAGATTGAACCCAGGGACTTTCACAGGCCATGCAACTGCTCTGCCATGATATTAAATCTCCTGCCCTAGACTAACTTCTTAAAGTGCTTGAAGTCTTGCTACTTGAATCAGTAGGTATTACTAAAAGTTGTTGCATGCCCAGCATTCTCCCGGGGGTTGTAAAAATACCAAAGAAAACTAGAGCAACATCTGCCTCTAAAATGTTCATATTTTAGGGGATAAGGTAAGGTCTGAATACATGTAATGAGATATTACATATAATCATTTTTTTAAAAGTTGCTCAAATAATAAGTTCCAGGAAA
The DNA here is from genome assembly GCA_004024765.1 of Zapus hudsonius. NCBI lineage: Eukaryota > Metazoa > Chordata > Mammalia > Rodentia > Dipodidae > Zapus > Zapus hudsonius. Next base: position 11,742 of record PVHP010011102.1, read on the forward strand.
CTCATTGTTGGCCCACTAAACAATGTAACTCATTATGAACAATAAAAAAAAAAAAGACCAAAAAAAAAAGTTCCAGGAATGGAAATGGAAATAGTCGGCTAGCCTCAGGAAGCCTCTAGCAGGCCACAGCATGGAGTAGAACTTTAATAGCCAGGCTTGCGCTTGTTTTAAGCTTGTCCCTGTTTCCCTTGCACTTGCCCAATCCTTCCATCCTTCCCTCTTTCTCTTGGGGCTGAAGGAAGAAGTGCAGGAGGTTTTGCAGAATACAGGAGTCTATGCTGCCTGTGCGATGTAGGTGTAGCCACCATGGTATCTAAGCCCGAGCCATTGAAGGACACAACTGTCCAAGATACCAAACAGTGAGGAGAAATTCCTTTCCTCCTATCCTCCAGTTTCCTACCAGTCTCCGATTGGCCACGAAAACATCATTAGCAGTCACTTGGGAAGAAAGCTCTCAGGAATGATGGATAATGGTCTGAGAATAAGCTTGATCAAGGACCCTGCATGTGTGATGTTGTAATTCATTAGTTTGACATATACTGTAATTTATGACTACATAAGGTAAACATATTTAAATACAAATTTTGAAAAACTGATTGAAAAATACAAAAAATTGGAAAAATCAGTTATATGCCAAATAACCACAGTCATTGCTTGACATATTCCTCCATACTTTTAAAACAAATACTTAAATAAACCTGCAGTCATGTTTCATGTATATCAAATATCCTTTTTAAAGCCATATTATTATTAGTTACCCATCTGGCTAAATGTTGCACACTAGAAATTTTAACAGCTGTATCAATCATATCTTGTATACTACTGTGGATACTATAATTCATTTTATCATTCTTGAAATTAGTGAGCATTAGATATGTCTGTGTTAAACATGTGGGAAACATACTGAACAATACCATCACAAGTCTATGTTGCATATAATTTTTGGGTCAAAACAGATAGAAATCTAAGGAAGTCTGACAAAGAGAAATATGAAGAAAATACTAAAAAGAGAATATCAATCATATGGTTAGAAAATTTTATAATTTCTAAATAGCTTTATTTGCTTCCACTTCAAAAAACATAATTAACACAATGTGTTATTTACATTGATATATATATATGTTTATATTGTTATAGAGTTTTCTTTGTGCCATACAGACTATTGTCTAGAAAAACTTTTATCTTAGGTTGCCAGTTACTAATTTGGATTGTCCTCAACAGTTGAAACACAATAAAGCATGATCAGTAAATAGTGGGTACTTGTCTAAAGGAGAAAAATGGTCATGGGTTCCATTGCTGTAATTAGAACTTAAAGCACTTACATTGTATACTCCATACAAATGCAAATGACTTATTTTTACATGTTAGTATTTATGAGAGTTTTTTAGTTTCTGTTTTTGTTGTTTGGTATGGAACTCTTTCTATCTGACCTTTAGTATCTGTTCTCTTTCCTGTCTCCACTACATCTCCCTCCCACAGTGACCCAAGGGATGAGAGGCCTGAGGCAGTCACTTAACTGCTCCTTTGGCTAACATTTTCTCCAATTTCATTACCTTCTGGTTCATTCTGATGAGAACCACCAGCCTCCTGGAGCAAGGAACCAAGGAATGTTCTTAGTGTCATCAACAATAACTAGTGTGTGTGGGTGCTAAGGGTTCTATAGCAATAACATCTCCATATAGTAAATATTGCCAAGACTGGGGTAAAATATGGCCTCTGCTTAAAAATAAAATTCACAAAATACAAAGCCTGTGAATTTGTAGCTGAGGAATAATGCAGACATGCCCGAGCTTCTGACATGGAGCCTTAGTCCTGGATGTGAAGTGAACTAGCAAATGAGAAAATCAGTTCTCAACTCTAATTCCACCTCTTCCAAGAAACCTATCTTGTGGTGGGCCTTGTAGAGAGGGGTGAAAGACCCCCTTCCTTTTGCTCCTGGGCCTCTCTCAGGCTTGGTACCATCATATTATAATTCAATCATTTATTGTTACATGTCTAGACTACAGCTCCTTAATGGTAGAGTTTCTAGATTTCTAGATTTCTAGATTTGCAGTCCCAGCACACAATATTATGCTTGGTGTATATAGTTGTGTTCAATGAAATGCTTGTTGAATTAATGAATATAATCTCAGAGACAAAGATACCTATTGATTATTGAATGAGTCATAGAGCTGGGTTTTTTTTCCTTTTTTCTTTATTCTTTCTTCCTTCCTTCCTTCCTTCCTTCACTCATTTCTTCCTTCCTTCCTTTCTTTCTTTCTTCTTTATTTTTCTTTCTTCTTTGGAAGCAGGGTGCTGTTCTAGCCCAGGCTGACTGGAACTCATTCTGTCTCCCAAGGCTGGCCTCGAACTCACAGCTATCCTCCTACCTTAACTTCCCAAGTGCTGGGACTAAAGACGTGCACCACCATACCTGGTAAGAGCTTTCATCTTTAACTTTAAATTCCTGCTTAAAATACCTCTTTCACCAATAGGTAAGAATGCTCCATCTAGACATTGTTGTATTCACATCCACAGGAGACATGAGATCATTCTTAGCACCATCTATCAGTCATGAATTTCAGGTTTCTGTCTGGATTCCAGGATCCTCATTGGTCATTATTCTTGGGTTAAGCTTTACTAGAATATTTCTAATTAGTGGGTGAAATTTTGGTCTCAGCTCAGGTGGGAAAATTTGCATTGTACAATAGAAACTATTTCCTTTACTGTTTATTGTGTTGAATGGTAGAAGAGAGTACAAGTTAAGCTGTGTGTCTGAATGTGCTTTAAATTTGTGTAATTTCTGACTGCATGGGATATTATCCCCAAGCCTACTGGCTTGGAATAAATAAACATCTCACATGTCTCACATAGTTTCCAAGGATCAGGAATCCAAGGGCAGCTAGGCTGGATGCTTCTAGCTTGGCATCTCTCTTAAAGCTGCAATCAAGTTTTCTTCCAGGTTTCCATTCATCTAAAGACATGGAGGGATGGGAGGAAAGATCTGTTCAGGACAGCTCACTTATGAACCTGGCATCGTCGCCTAGCTGGTTTGGTTCCTGCGGTAGTTAGTTTTGCATTGCTGGCAGAAAGCACCTGACTGAAAGCAGCTTATGGGAGAAAAGGGTTTATTTTAGTTTACCGACTTGAGTAGAAGCTAAATGATAGCAGGGGAAACTCTGGCATGAGCAGAGGCTGGACATCACTTCCTGGCCAACATCAGGTGGACAAACAGGAGAGTGTGCCAAACACTGGCAACGGGAAGTTGGCTATAACACATATTAGCCTGTCCCCAACAAACCACTTCCTCCAACATGGCTCCAATTCCCAAATTACCATCAGCTGGGAATCAAGCATCCAGACCACATAAGTTTACCGGGGGACACTTAAATCAAAGCACCACAGTTCCTCTGTGTAATATCTTCTCTATAGGCCAGGGTGTTCTAACAGTGTGGCAGCTGCTTGCACCAGAGACACTGTTCCAGGAGAAAAGAGAAAGCCCCACTGTGCCTTTGTGTCACACTTCCAAACCTTACACATGGTCACTTCTAGCATATTCTAACTGCTAGAAGCAATTTATTAAGTTTAACATTCAGAGACAATTTGACTGTACCTCTTGAAAGGTATATCAAAGAATTTGGGGAGAGACTTTTAAACCATGTCAGCTAGTTATTCAACCAATAGCTCAAAATGTTTAAATATGCATAAGATCAGGCATTCTTTTTGTGTCTGTGTCCATTTCCCTCTAATTTTAAAAATTAAAGCAATGAAAAATTTAAAATATATAATGTATATTGAGGAAGATGTGTTCTTTGAATGTTAATATTCAGTTTCTTTCCATGTCTTTCAGATCCAGGAAGAAAACAGCCCCTGACATTTATATCTGCAACCTGGCTCTGGCTGACTTGGTTCATATCATTGGAATGCCCTTTCTTATTCACCAGTGGGCCCGGGGAGGAGAGTGGGTATTTGGAGGGGCCCTCTGTACAGTCATCACATCCCTGGATACCTACAACCAGTTTGCCTGCAGTGCCATCATGACTGTAATGAGTGTGGACAGGTAAGTGAAGAGACTACAGAGTTCTTAGCTCTGACATTCATAGCTTCCCCACCCCCATTCCCACCCCCTCCATCCCCTGTTCATTCTGATTTATGGCACATCAGTGTTCAGTTATAATGGCAAACCTCTTCCTTTGTTTCATTGTAAGGCTGATTACATATATGTTTTTCAAAACTCATAGAGGATTACTTTTTAGAGGAAAATATATACCACTAAAATCTCCCTTTTCCTAAACTTCCCATTTGGTCTCAGTTTTCTTTGCAATTCACTTTAAGAGAAGAGATAAAAAAATCACAACATATTAGAAGCTAAAACAAACTCTCACATTGTTCTTACAGCCTCCAAAGAAGGTGAGACCAGTAGAGGTGAGGGAACAGAGATTTAACAGCAAAACTGAGAATTAAAGAAAGCCTCCTAACTCCCTATCCAGGGCTGTTTCTCAAATGTTTTCTGCCTCAGTTACTTATCACCTAGTCGCTCGAAAGAATCAGTGATGTGGGCAGAGTAGATACATGAAGCCGTTTCTCAGTACTAGGAAGAATCTTGTCCACACCTGATTATATTTAGTTAATACAAGGCTGCCATTTCACATAGTCAAAATTTATTCCACTGTGTTCTTGTTAGGATTTGAATATGAAATGTCCTTCACAGGCTCACGTGTTTGAACATTTGGTTTCTAGCTGGGGATGCTGTTTGAAGAGGTTGTGGCACCTTTAGGAGGTAGACCTACCTGTAGGGAGTAGCCCACTGGGGTAATAGGCCTTGAAGTTTATCTCCTTGCCCTACTTCCTATCCTGTCTCCACTTCCTGTCTGTCCTCTGTTACCGTAGGCAGCATGCTCCTGCTACCATAGATCCACCTGCCACCAAGCCTTCCCTATCATGATGGACTGTATCTCTTCAAACCATGAACCAAAACAAACCCCTCCTCCCTCAGTTTGCTTCTTGTCAGATCACAGAGGAGAGGACAGTAATTAATATGGTCCTGGAAAATGCCACAGCCATTTTCACATCATTTCAGGACATAGTGATAAGGTTGAGTATTTTATGTAACCAGTGAGTGGTGGAGGCTGGCTTAGACCCAGGTCATCATATTTCCTAGATGGCAGGTAGCTCTAACCACCCTGCTACCTGACATCCCTGAGAAGACTGACAACTACAATTGCCTAGCTCATCCATGTGCAATGATGGCTATGTTGAAGCAGTTCTCCCCAGATGGAAACAAAAAAAAAAAGAAAAGAATATACAACAGTGGTATGTTGTCTTCAAGCAACCCACTTAAAAGCTATACCATCTTTTCCCTCCCACTTGTGGTAGTCTGAATGTAAATTGTCCCCCATGTGTTCAAATCCTTAGTTCACAGCTGGTGATGTTATTTGTGAAAGTTCTCAAACCTTTAGGAGGTAGAGCTGTGCTGGGTGAGTGCGTCACTGGGGGTGAGTCTTGAAGTTTTACAGTCCAGCCCCACTTCCCTTGTTCTTTCTGTCCTTCCTCCCTGCTGATGTGATGATGTGATGCTATCTATCTGCTCCAGCCATGCTTTCCCCATCAGGATAGATTTCTCCTCAAAACCATAAACCAAAAACAAACCCTTTCTGTTGCAGTCAGCCACACGCCGCTGGGATGAATCTTCAAACCAGGCAAATTTGAGGGAGGGAAGTATTTATTTGTAGCTATAGATTTAGGGAAAGTTCCAGAATGCAAAAGGGGCTGCTCCCCTTTCACAGGTCCAAGCAGAGAGAGAGCCTCTTATAGCTGAGTATTTTGTCCCAACAATGAGAAAGTAACTGATATACCACTCTAATTCAGCACACTTGATTCCCCTGGCTCTGATCTACTTTTTCTTTCTCTTTGCTTCAAATACATCACATACTGTTTCGTTTACTTTGTACATTTCTCCATGTTGCACTGCTCATGGCCCAGCTTCTCCTACTCATCCTCAGTAGATTCTACAAAAGCAAAGCTTTGCCTGCCAATAAATCCCATGTGCTTGTGTGACAGTGCCTGGCAGATAGCTGCCCCAAAACTACTGATGAGTTGTGAATTAATGAATGAATGCCAGTTTTGAAGGGGTCTAACAGTTATAAATTTCCCTGAATCCATTCAGAACTACTTCTTGAGTTCCACATCTTTCACCTTTCCAAGTGGGCCTCTGGGAATAAGGAAGCGATAAAAGGTCTCCAGATGGATTAAGCAAAGGAATGGTAAAATAATTCATTATGACAAAATGATTAATAATGGTAATGTTTTATATATTTTTATATCCTGCTGTTTTTCTGTAAAAGGGTCCTGAACATACAGAATGCATTTCTCAATTTATTTATAATTAATGCCACATTTCAAAATCAATACATTGTGTAACTCTAGTAAGTTCAGTGAAAGCCAGCCAGGACTTACTGTGTCTTGAGAAAAGCCCATAGCTTTTCAGGGACAACACCCTCCCAGGCCCTGCCCACTATAGAAAAATAGCTTCAAGTATAGGTCTTAATGGTGATCCCATTATTGGGGATAATAAAACCTTTTAATACTCTGTCCCATGAATACAGGAAAATATTGGGTGTATTTTTAAATAGATGTCCTACAAATCTTCTACTGCAAATAAAATCAATGGGTACTTTCTGCCTTAGAGCAGATCTACCATATATAGTTCCTAATATTGGCAAGTGTGTGTGTGTCTCTTTGTATGCATGAGTATATGTATACATGATGTGTTTTTACACCTAACAGCATATACTTTTATTTTAATACATAGACACGAGTTACTAAAATTTCACTTTATAGATATTATTTAGGCCTTTTCCTTCTCCTGACCCTGTCTCCCAAGGATCATATGACAAAGGACAAATGTCCCTTGGTATTTCTTATAGTCCTAACTCTAACAAACTTATAAAATTCAATCAAATCCATAACTTTTTAAGAAGAAGAGAGTTTTATAAGGCCATGGGCAAATGCCAGTGTAATGATTATGCCTAATTGTTTATACAGATATTTTAACTTCTAATTTAATGGATCATATACTTCAAGTATTTCTGATCTCTCATTTTTCTGCATTGTAATAATGACAACTCTACAGAACGGTTCATAGTTCCTACTTCCATAAAAATGCAAAAAACCTATAAAAACATACAATATTAAAGATCTTTATTCCCAGATAAAAGCTATCTAGCCTTTTATTAATAGCTGTTTTTTGTAAATACTTATTTAAAATACGTCAATAGGTGAAGGTGAGAATTCCTCATTCATGCATCCAGCAAAACTTTTGAACATGGACCTCATGGACTTCTAGTTGCAGGCAACAGTGTAGCCTTAAAGTCAAGGTTCCTGTCCTCATGGGACTTCCCTTCTTTCCAGTGGTAGAGATAGGTATGAAATGAAGAAGTCACATGACCATGAAACATCCTAGAAAGGAAAGCAGGTGTCTAGTGATCTATCCTTGCAGCCATAGGCCCTCACATGGAGTGGGTTGGAAAATCTGGAAAAGGCTTCTCTGGGGAGACTGTTAAGTACACACTGAAAGGCAGGGTAGGGTGGGGTTGTGAAGGCAGATCTTTCCACACAGGTAGAGCAATGTGTGCCCTGAAAGGAGGAGAAAACATAAAGGAAGTTGTATAATTTGGCCTGGGATATCTCTAAGGGAACTTCATACTACAGGTTAGGTCCTCAGTGTGGTGCTACTCAGAGGCAGTGGAACTGGTTACTAAGTGGGGCCTAGTGGAAGGTCCCTTGGTCATTGAGCAAGTGCCCTTCAAGACGGCTGTGGGGCTTTCATTCCTTCCTGTCTCTTTCACCCCCAGGCCATGAGGGGAATGGTTTTCTCTACTAAGTGCTTCCTGCCATGACATGCTATCTTGCCATAGACCCAAAGCAATAGGATCAACTGATCATGGACCAAGGCCTCTCAGGCCATAAGCTACAATAATTCTTTTCTCTTCTTAAGTTGATTTTTCTCAGGTATGTGCCATAGAAGTGGAAAGCTATCTAACACACAAGTCAGGAGAGAAGCTGAAACAAGCTCCAGCCCAAGTGACAGATAGGTAGGATCAGGGGGAGAAGACCCTTTTGGTCATGGTGTGGTTCCTAATTTTATCTGAAAGGCTTGGAAAGTCATCCCTCCTCCTCAGATAGGGATGCTATTAGAAAAGGTTGTCAAATTGATTCCTGCCTGTAGCCATTATTCTTTAATTGCAGTTGGAATGCTGGCTGCCACGGCCATGAATCACTGCCTCTTCCTCCCCAGCCAAGGGAGGGATCCTCTCTCCTTGGCTACATGGAGGGTATGCCAGCAGGCAGACAGGCAGAGGGGGCTGAGACCTTCCCCTTAACTGATTGTAAAATGTCCTGCTTCTTGTGCAAAATTAAAAGAGCAAGGAGACCAAGTTTGTAAGTTCATCTTTACAACAGCTCTACAAAAAAATATTAAAACTTGGAAAAAATGGCGAGCAACAAAACCATTTTTTACATTAGTTTGATTTCAACTAGTACTATCTTCACCTACCCTCACAATTTAGCAAAGCTCCTCCCTCAAGCAGCCTCCCTTCTAAACCACTTCATCATCATCTTTTAGCATTCAGTCTGCTCTGAAAAAAATTCTTATTAGGCTTGCTATACAAGACCAAATGTATCTGATATGTCAGGGCTTCAGGTTTGATAGATGATTATCCTTTTGTCTGGGTCTAAAAATAAAGAAAAAGGAAGAATAAAAGCCCTTTCCATGAAAATTAGTCTATGTCTGCTCTCTAGCCTCTAGTCAAAATTCCCTGAGGAATTTTCATTGTGTATTCCGGTCACACTTGTTCACCCTCACTAGGATTTCTATGAAGTAAACTTCTCGGAGCCTGGAGACCCAATTTGTAAAGCCACCAGAACAAATTGTCTCTGGGGAAATCTTCCCCTGGGAGAATTCCTCATGAACTCCTATGAGGAAAGTGTTATCCTCCTGCCAGTCTCCTAATAGTTAATCCCACTGGGAAGATGATCACTTGATCCTGGAGAAAAATCCTTTGGAGACAAAGTTTTCCAGAGCCACCTTTATGAGAGAGGCATCTTTGTAAAGAAAAAGTTTACACCACAGAATTTTACCGCTATCAGTGTGTACCTGTAACTGAGAGCTATTTCAGTGAGTGTTTTATTCAAAGTTATAAGGTCAGGAGTTGTTTTCTCTACAGGTATTGGCAAGCTCTTAAAAAAAATCTAACTTTCTTTTGCCATGATAGAGATGTACTTCAGAGAGGATAATAATACTAATAATTTACTCTCATTGTGAACCTTTTATCCTGGAGCTCAGCGCTTTTATTGATTGTTCCCAAACCCTTCTTAACTGGCTTTGCAGATACTTGACCCTTGTCCGACCATTTCAACTGACGAGCTGGAGAACGAGATACAAGACTATCCGCATCAATTTGGGCCTTTGGACAGTTTCCTTCATTCTGGCACTGCCTGTCTGGGTCTACTCAAAGGTCATCAAATTTAAAGATGGCGTGGAGAGTTGTGCTTTTGATCTAGCGTCCCCTGATGATGTGCTCTGGTAAGTTGTTAAAACACAAGAAAAATAGAGCTGAATTAAGTTGTGAAGTGCTTTGTTCTTCTTGTCAACACGTGTGCAGCCTCTAGAGAGTCCTTGGGGATCCTCCTCTTCCCTGTCATCCTCTTGAGATTCTCTTCCACACAATCCAGGTGACAGTTTAATTTGAAGGAGAGGGTAACCTTAAGAAAAAAGATTTTGAATTTAATCATGGAAACTCAAAGTGTGCAAATACATTTAAATATGAATGTGTTGGATCACACCAACCAGATGTGGCAGAAACACAGCAATCAGTGGAAAGGAACTTCCAGAAATGATCTAAGAATAAGTCCACTGTAAAGCTTATCAATATGCTGTTATAGTGTGCTTGAATCGTGACCCCATGAAGATATTTGAGTCCTAACCTGGCTTTATTGGGAAATTAGTTCCTTGCAGATGTATTCGAGTTAGGATTAGGTCAAACTGGAGTAAGGTGTGCCCTAAATCTAATGGCCGGGGTTCTGATGAGAAGAGGGAAATGTGAAGAGAAATGGAGGTACACTCAGAAGAATCCAATGTGCAACAGCAGAGGCAGAAATTGAAATGAAACATTTGTGACTGAGAAACAGCAAGGATTGACAGAAATGACTAGAAGTTTAAAAAAAAAATGGACAGATTCTCCGTCAACCCTCCAGAAAGGCACCGACCATGTCAACAACTTCATTGCAGACTTCTCCCTTACAGAACTGAGTGTTTTAAGCTGTCCAATGGTGGTAATTTGTTATCAAGCCCTAGAAAACTAATACAGCAATGAACACAGCTATTTATTACATTTATTTTCATAGAAAACCAAAAGTTCTCTTTATAGAAGTCTGAGCATTGCATCAAAGGTTGTGACTACAACTTTTTAAGGCCCTCCTAAGGGCCAGATATTGTGCAAGGGACTTTTTATAATCATTATGTTAAGTCTGTCTGGAAAACACACAGTTTGCACTCCACTTGCCAAGTAGATAAATCATTTCTGTATTGTGTAGACATAGCCTGGGGGAGATGGAAGCACAAACCACAAATCTCTTTTGTTAAAAAAAAAACTACAGCTCTGTATAGGTCTTACTTTGGACTGTCAAAACAAGGTAGCATAGACATAGACCAGCTAATCTCCAAATGATAGAGATGGCTCAAAGGTTACAGATCAATTCCCAATCATCTCAGACATAAAATTTGCACATGTTTCTGGCATTCATTTGCAGTAGCAAGATACACATACACACTTGCAAATGAAAATTACAAAACAATAGATTTATTTATTTCTCACTATTCTGGAAGCTAAAGTCCAAGATCAAGGTGACAGTGTATTTAACGTTTCATGATACCTCTCTTCGGCTATCCTCTCCTGGTATCTTCACATGACAGGAAAGAAAAAATACAGGAAGCAAATTTTCATGTCATTTCTTATAAGTGCACTAATTGAACTCATTGGAGAACAAAGACCCCTACCTTCTAACACAATCACATTGAGGGTTAGGATTTTAACATATAAATTTTAGGGGTACACAAACATTCTATCCATAATAACAGGACATGGATAGGAATGATTGCAAGTTTTCTGCTTCTCCTTCCAGCATCGGGTGCAATCATAGTTCAAGGCAGTCAGCCAACTGAAAAGTGAAATGATACTCTCACTAGGGCTGACGGATTAACTAGTACCCCCACCCACCCAAAAGAAGAGCATATTCAGAACTCAAGAGTTGCACTTCTTTGAGTCTGGCCCATGTTTCAGGAATAGACTTACCACAAAAGACTAGCTAATTATAGCAACAGCTGTGTTTACCACTGTTATTTCTTGGTGGCTGTCCTAAGATAATCACTATCTAAAGCTGCTCTGAGGATGCAGTCTAGATCTATCAGAAGATCCAAGTCCTTCAAGTGACCTGAGATTAATACCACTGTTCTACATTCAGGGTGCCTCTGGCCCTGGGTGCTCACTCTGCCACCCTGTCTGCCTACCTTCTTTGGAACCACCTCCTTTTACCAAGGCCAGGGTTCTTCCAGGAAGGATCCATCTATGAGGGAAAGGAGTTACACACCTGAGGATTCATGCTGGAAGAGCACCAAGGAAAGACATACTGAATTACCACAGGAATTCTCCATGCCCATTGAGTGGTTATCTGGAGACTTGTTCACAAACCAAGGCTCTGGAGACCAATTAACTGCTTCCCTATATTCAAATGACACCTCTCTGTCTCTTACAAGCTGTGTAGCCTTGGCAAGACACTTAACAATCATGCCTCTATTTTGTTCTTGAATCACATGAGGGTACTGAGGGTGTTGTATGGACAGGAGTGCTCAAATTCAGTGGGATCAAATGTGCAAAATACTTAATCCAGTGCCTACTAAATAATAAATGCTACTCAGTGCTGCCCATTATTGTTAGTCACACTATACATGGTGACCACAATAAGTAGCTTCTGTTTGGCACTCTGTACAGGTGGGCTTTATAGAGAAGAGAGCCTCCTTGTCAGTGAGCCATGAAGGAGGAGTTCTCTACAAGAAGCTCTAAAGGTTCTTAGACCTTCCAGGGGCTTTAATCCTGGACCCTGGAAAACTAGGGAATCAAACCTCAGAAACTGTAAACCTATTACACTGACTGTAACAATAATCTCTTTCTTTCTCTCTCTTTTTTCTTTCTCCCTCTCTCCTTCTCTTTCTTGTTTCACAGGTATACACTTTACTTGACAATAACAACTTTCTTTATCCCTTTACCCTTGATTTTGGTCTGCTATATTTTAATTTTATGCTATTCTTGGGAGATGTATCAAGAGAATAAGAATGCCAGGTGGTAAGTGTTTGTTTTATTCTGCTTTATTTACTAAAAAGAACAATTTACACATTCTAAGATCTGCCACAGGATCTTAAGTATCCATTATTGAACCCTCACCACACTTTGATATAAGGGTATTAATTAATATACAGCTATGGAAGACATGATGTAAAGCTGCTATTTGAGGGTCTCGCAGTAACAAACCCAGAAATCAGTAATGGTTTCACAAAAATGCAGTCAGATTTCAAGATCCTATAGACAGACTAGGTTAATCATAAGCAATGTTATTTAACTTTTAGTTATTTGCAGACATATGCATTTGTAAATGTATGAAGTTTGCATACACCCTTCTAATTTTTGTCTTAATTTTTAAAGAACTATGTACATGCACTTTTAATTTTTGTCTCTCAATTTTTTAATTAAAGGATTTCATTAATTTTGAGTTACAGGAGTATCTGACTCATAGAAGAAAATTAATTAAGAGTAAATAAAACCCAAAACTTGCCTAATGATAATAAATCTCAGAAGGACTTTTAAAGATACTTGGCTCTGAAGTTGTATGACTACTTCTAAATTATTTTTAACTTGAAAGTGGGTTGCCAGATGAATGCTAGTTAATTACATAACATGTTGAGTAAAATGATTACTATTAAATTTTGTCTGTTGGGTAGATTTTTTAGTTATTTCTTTTGGAAATGCAAGACTTCTGCATCTACTTGTATACTGAATGTAACACTGTGAGTATTCTTAAAGTTTATCCAAACAATTTAATCAAGATGTGTGACAAACCTTAGAACCAAAGGCTTAAGAAGTCCATTGGCTTATATAGTTATATTTTTTTAACTTCTTTAACTTCTTCAGGGACTCTTGCAATATTAAAAGGTAATCTATTTAGAATGAGAAAGGAAAGTAGCAAGTTATAGAAAAAAACAAAATTTCCTAATGTATTGCTAGGATTTTAAATGGCAAGAAAGTTGAAATGGAATCATATGGAATATTGTTTTAGTTACCTTTGTGTTGCTGGGAATGAACACCAGCAACACAAATCAACAACAAAATCAGATGATGGGGAAAGGAATTTATTTTGGCTTGCAGTCATAAGAGAAAGATTCAACTTGGCAGGGGAAAGCATGGCATGGCATGAGCAGAGGCTAGAGATCATTTCCACCACAGCAGGTAGAAATAACAGCAAGAACGTGAGCCAAGTTCTGGCAAGGAGGAGCTGGCTATAACATGCCAAATCCCATTCCCAGCAACACATCCCCAGCAAGGCTCTACCTCTCTAACTGCCACCAGCTGAGGACCAGTTATTGAAAACACATGATTTTATGGAAGATATCTGCTTCAAAACCACTTCAAAATATTAAGAGATGGAGGTAGCCAGAGAATATGCTTGAATTCTTTTTAAAACAATTGATTTTGCTCATAACATTTTTTAAAACTCCAAAGAAAATCTTATGAAACAAAGCTTTTACTTCCCAGCTATGCCAGAACCTGTTCTGAACAGCTACAGAGGAGTCATTAATTTAAAATGATCTTTAACTCTAGGCTCTTGAATCCACATGGTTCCCAAGGCAAAATTCATGTCCTATACAATTTTTATTAAATACCAGAATAAGATATAACAAGATAAAATTGGGGAATTTAAAAATACTTAGAGTGCTGTAATAATTTTTAATGACAGAAAAGTGGCAAATATAGTACAGATAGTCCTCAGACTCTCCTCACCTGGTTTCTCCATTGCAGATTCCTACAGTGTCATGGTTCATTTGTCAGAACAGAAACAGTAACAGGACTTTACTATTACCTTAACTCCACCCTGAGTGGTGTAGTTGACACCTGGAGTATGTATGTATGTATGTATGTATGTATGTATGTATGTATGTATGTATGTATGTATGCATTTATTTTTAAAATAATTTATTTATTTATTTGAAAGAAAGTGAGAGAGAAAGAGGCAGAGAGAGAGAGAGAGAGAGAGAATGGGTGTGCCAGGGCCTCCAGCTGCTGCAAACTCCAGACACATGTGCCACCTTGTGCATCTGGCTTTATGTGGGTCCTGGGGAATTGAACTTGGGTCATTCTGCTTTGCAGGCAAATGCCTTAACCGCTAAGCCATTTCTCCAGCCCTGTATGCATTTATTTATTTACTTATTTTTTTATTTATTTTGGTTTTTGAGGTAGTGTCTCTCTCCAGCCCAGGCTGACCTGGAATTCACTATGTAGTCTCAGGGTGGCCTTGAACTCACAGCGATCCTCCTACCTCTGTCTCCCCAGTGCTGGGACTCAAGGCATGCCCCACGATGCCTGACTTTTTATTTTTCTCCTGGAGTTTTTCCATTTAAGTTCTCTCTCTGTTTCAAGATTCAGTTCAGGATAACACTTTGCATTTTCTGTTTCAGTATTGAATTCGGGGTAACACCTTGCCCCTACCTGACATATTACCTCAGTCTCCTCTGGTCTGTGAGATTTTCTCACACTTTCCATGTTCCATATGGTCACTACAATTTAAAGCAATACCAGCCAGGCACACTGTAGTATCCTCATTCTAGAATTTTCTGATATTATCATGATTAGATGCATTGCGGGGAGGTAGTGTCAGTATACCTGGTCACTGAATAGGTATATGACATTAGCCTTGATCACCAGGCTAAGCTAGTGTACCAGAATTTCTCACTCTTCCCTCCTTTCTCTATGTCAAGAAATGAGTCACTAAATGTGACCCAACCTCAAGAGAAAATTAAGCTGCATCTTCTAGAAAGATTATCAGCATATCTATAAAAGATATGATTTTATTTTATTTTCTCAAATATTTACATCACTATGGTCTCCTTTATGCTTTTTTCATACCTTAAGCTGTCATTCAGTATTATTTATTTTCCAAAACTTATTCAGCTTTGGAAACTTTAGAAAATTGTAACAGGAATGATAAAACTTCTTTACACTACTGTAAAGTAGGAATATAAAAATGAGCTTCATATGCACTGCAAAGAATTTTAAACTATCCAAAATGTCCTGTGAAATTATTGCACCATCGTTTTCCCTGACGCTCATGTCTGTCTCTGTCTCCTTTCAGTTTCAACCCCAGCGTTCCAAAGCAGAGAGTACTGAAGCTCACGAAGATGGTGTTGGTGCTGGTGACAGTCTTCATCCTGAGTGCAACTCCCTATCACGTGATGCAGCTGGTGAACCTGCAGATGGAGCAGCCTACGTTGGCCTTCTATGTGGGCTATTGTCTGTCCGTCTGCCTCAGCTATGCCGGCAGCAGTATTAACCCTTTCCTCTACATTCTACTGAGTGGAAATTTCCGAAAACGTCTGCCTCAAGTACAAAGGAGGGTAACTGAGAAGAAATCAACAATATGGAAAACACCTTGAATTTAAGCTTCTTAGGAAAATGCATGGATCATCAAGGACTTGGAACATCTTCTCTATGATGGTGACAGAAATTAGAAAGGCAGGTGATGACCCATTGTGTATTTGTGACTCTTAGCAGCATGGAACTGCAGAGTAACCACTGCTATGACTTTAATGTGTTAACTTTATTAGCAAGATATGCGTGTTGATCTGTATTGAAGAGTGAAATAGTCTTAAGATACCCAAGGTCTGTATCTGTGTATGTTATTTCATGTGTTATAAACTGGTCACTGATCAGAATGGCTATGGATGACCATTGGCTCCAAACTCATCAAAGAACTTGGCCTTATCTTCCACACTGTAATCTCACTTCAACAGTGCCCTCAAGGTTCCTAGGAGGGGAAAACCCACAGTGAGGTGTGAAATCTGGCCATGTATAAATGTCCATTTCATACGGGCCAATCTAATACTTTGAATAACAATCTCTACCTTTCAGAATAACTTACCCACTGCACACATACAACATGTAAGATTGCATGTAACGAGCCTGTGAGGTGAATATTCCTACCTCTGTCACTAAGGCTCAGAAAAATCAAGTGATAGACTCACTTCTGCACAGCTGCCTCGGAGCTGGCTGAATCCAGCTGCACCTGCTGGTCTTTTCTGGCACCATCATGACAGCCTGAACTCACTGGAAAGAATCAGGAACTTAGAGACTCTTTTATTTTCTCCTACAAACTCAAAGAACCAAAATCTGAAAGAAACAAGTTGATAGTTTAAGCATACTACTTTGAAGTTAGCTTTGTTCCCATGCTTGCTTATTGTCTAATAGTGCTTTACCCTGAGACATTAACATCATGAAGAACCATTCACTTCTGGCTGCAGTCTATGTTTCTTCAAGGGCACAAAAAGTAATTATTCCTCAAACTCAAATGGATATTCATTATATCGATATATTCCTCCTCTTTTATCTTGTATAAAACATCCCCTGTGAAATAGTTAAGAAGGAAAAAACTGCTTTTAAAGCTTGTCTTCTCAACAAAGACAAATAGGATTTTTGCAGATGAAGTCTATAAACCATCTCCTATGGTTTTCCTTATGTCTAAAGACATAAAATTATTCACTACATGGATACTGAAACATACTGATATAGCCATTTTTAGAAAAAGACTCAAAGAGATGAGTTCTTTAAAATGACCTTATTCCCATTTTTTATACCTCAGTTCTATTTGAATCCATACAAATATATGAATTTTAACACAATATATTTCTCTCAAGAGCTGATAAGCATCAATTTGGAACACAAAAATGGCTGAATAAGTACCTGGAGAGACAGGTGTGTAAACAAATGTGCCAACTACAAACTGAGATGGATCACATCTGAGACCTGAGTTCTGCAGCTGAGGTCTGAAGAGCTGCTCACAGAGGCTGGCTGCTTCTGGATAATGCTGACCAAATCCAGTGGCATGACTTGGATATCAGTGACCTTCCTACTCAGCTTTTTATGGTGCCACAGTGTGCTCAGTGAATGAGCCAGCAATGTGGGTCAGAATCAGACGTCACCATTTGACAGTTGTTAAATTCCATTGTCATTTTAAACTACTGAAAATATTTCAGTGCTAAAGATTTAAATGAACTTTTTTTTCTAATACCATTTCCAATAACCTCAAATGATTCCATTAGGAAACTGCTTTGTGACTTGTTTTAATTTGATTAAACGACTTTAACATTTAATCAAAGTAGAAAACAAAAAGGCTGGCTATTAAATTCTTTTTGTGCCTTTATACACTTGTATATGCAGAAGAGCATTTACATGCACATTTACAGAGGTGGTTTGAAGATTCCTGTGTGTTTTTATTTTGTACATCATATATTTTCATTTTTAATTTGAAGTAAAATTGATAATAATCAGTTCCATATCTACACTTAATTTTTAAGTATTCATCATTATGTAAAATTATAATTGTATCCTCCTCTATCTTATTCAAATTTAGGTGTTTCCTTTAAGCTCTGTTTATTAATGAGTATAAATCAATGAGTAAAATTGTCTTACCCCTGGCTTGTAGCTTCTACTTCTAAGATTTTTATATAAATTATTTCCTATTTTCTTAATATAAATATCAATTGAACAAACACTAATGACCTCAGAATTGCAAAACTTGTCCAAATATATCCAGTCATTCAAAGGTACACATTATCTTACTATATTGCTAGAAATTTAATCTTCTCTGCTGCTTTTGAAGTCCCAGAAATTACTTGTTTTCGTGGACATTATGTCACAAGGAGAAATGTTGGATCTGAAAAACAGTTTAGAGATGACCTAATGTAGCACATAATAAAATTCACCCTAGATTGATGAAATTACTTTTAACGCTGGCCAGTGTGTGTCCAGAGACTCCCAGCCAAAGAGCAGTGAGAGCCCTGTGAGAACCCAGGCCTGTGTGTCTCCTCTGTCACCACAGCCTCTCCCTCTAAACATGGGACAACTACATAGAAGAAAATAGCAACTGATACTTCAGGGCCATAATGAATTCTCCGGAGCTCAGTGAGCAAATCAAGATTGCACCACTATTCTAAAAGTTGTAGAATTGAAAGAAAAGTTAACTCTTCATTATTTACTTGGACTTCTTATCAAGAAGGCAGAAATTAACTTTTTTCATTTATTTCACCGAATTCTTTGGAATTAGCCCAATGTAAAATGGAGAAAATGGCAATATTTTTCCTTAATGCCTATTTTTTTTGTGAGCATCACTCTCCACAAAGAAACTAGTTCATACCATTGGGGACGCTTGGGTCCCCTAAAGTTAACAACAGTTTATAGCTAAGACTCCTTTGTGACCTCGCCCTAAAAGGAATGGCATCATATTGTGTCATTTATCCTTGGCAATTAGCTTAGATAGAACTCTGGTACACTGAAGACAACATTCAATTACTCTTCTTATTTCTGGTTGCCTAGTACTTAGCAGGGTGGCTGCATTCTGGTTTGGTCTGGACTCCTGGGGCCTAGTACAGGAGGCTAGTACAAAACGATGCTTCCAATTTTGTTGAACGCCATCACAAGAAGTGTTTCCTGTGTTATAGTCAATGTTCTCATTGCTTCAACAAAGAACCCAACAAAAAGCAGCTGATGGGAGGAATGGGTTTATTTTGGCTTTACAGACTCAAAGGGGAACTCTATGGTGGCAGGGAAAATGACAGCATGAGCAGAGGGTGGACATCACCCCTGACCAACGTCAGGAGAGTGTGCCAAACACTCCAAGGGGAAACTGAATATAACCCTCATAAGCCCGAACCTAACAACATAGCTCCAATAAGGTGCCAATATCCAAACTGACATCAGCTGAGGATGAAGCATTCAGAACACATTCATTTGTGGGGGACACATGGGACAAGCCATCACACTGTGTTTCCAGTAGACTGACACCATCCGTGTGTGTGTGACAGGAAACAATCTCCAGTGCTTCCTCAGTCCTAAAATACAGCTGGTCATAATACACATCAATAAGTACTTTTGGAAACAAAATACAACCTCCGACATTCATATTAATAGTAAGATAAGTCTATTTTCAAATATGCAGAAAACTGCATAGCACAGAACTAAGAGTTCAAACAGTACTGACCAGTTATCCGTCCACTTTCTTCTAAGATTTGTCAGAGTAGTTTCACAAAAGATTTCTTCATTGAGTGACTTTATCACCATTTGCATGTCTAAATCCAAGCACCTTAATGAATCCTATCTAAGGGTCACTTGCTTGCCACCCAAGTACCTAAGTTTGATAGTCCCCAGACTCCATATAAAAAGGCAGCCCTCTTTGAAATGGGAGGCAGAAACTGGAGAGTGTTACCTAAAGTTGGGCAAGTGCAGCAAAGGACAGTGAGATACAGAAAGAGAAATCCCACAGCTAATGAAGTGGAAGGGCAAAACCAATCAAAAGTTGTTGTTCTGTCACACACACATGTGCTCACATGCACACACACACACACTAAAATTCTTAAAAATTAAAACTGAGGGGGCTGGAGAGATTGCTCAGTGGTTAAGGCACTTGTCTCCAGTGCCTAAGGCCCCCAGTTCAATTCCCCAGGACCCACATAAGCCAGACCCACAAGGTGGTGGCCCTGGTGTCTCTCTCTCTCTCTCTCTCTCTCTCTCTCTGTATGTATCTCTCTGCTTGAAAATGAATAAATAAAAAAATATGAAAAAAATTAAAACTGAGAGCTGGAGAGATGGCTCAGTGATTGAGGCCCGAAAAGCCTAAGGACCCAGGTTCAATTCTCCAATGCCTATGTACAAAACAGCTGTGAAATAAACTCTTTCCCAGTGACTTTATTCTAAAAGGAGCTATTACATCCAATTCCAAATGCTTAAAGTCGAAGGAAACTATTGTTCTCTTTTCTGTTTAAAACAGTAGATATAAATACACTATAGCAGAGATAGAGAAAACAGATGGGTTTGAAAATTAAAGCTCGCACTGAATAATTAACTTGGAAAGGGAGAAAACCCGGTGGCTCTGGAGACCATAGGTGCTAGGAGACAGGCAAAGGGCTAACTTATTTTTAACACCACAGTTGTCTCAGCCCTAGGGAAATTCAAACTTGATTAAAGTCTCTGAAGAGGTGAAAGAGCAAATGAAGAGAGAAAAATGTGGCTGCTGGAGAGTAATTAACATTTTGATCCCTTGGTCAGTCCAAGCAGGTGTTTGGTGCTTATTAGCAGAGTTTGGGTTTCCTGGGTCATTGCAAATGAGAAGGTCTTATGAAAGCACTCTAAGCATTATTTACTATTTGAATTGAAAACAGGTACATCTGAAGACACAAATGGGCTTGGGCAAAGCACTTCAGCAGGAATGGAGAGTTGCCTGCTGTCTGAGAGGGAAGCTTATTTGCATATCCTCACAGCACTCTGGGATGATTGGGCCAGATTGGCCCTTGGCCTTCAGAGAAAGGGCAGTTTGGGACATAATGATAATCGTAGCATAAGCCACTAAGAAGGAAACTTAAATATAGCCTGGGGTACAAATGCTTCCACAACTGAATTCTAGTGAAATATACAGTGACACATGCATGGCTTTTATGTGTCATTCATGATTCCTAGAATGCTCAGTGCCATCCTCCAAAACAGTTCATTATCCCAAACCTAAATTCTCTTGCCTTCCATTCCCACTAACAAGTTGGCTATCTAATCCTCTTGTTAATACTTAAATCATCTTGGTGGTTCCGCCTATTTTAACCAGTAATATCATTTGTATACTTGTCTTGCCTACTGTACTGTAAACACCCCAACCCAGAACGTATCAAACTCATCTTGGTATCAGTGATGCCCAACTATCTGTCACATTGAACATTGAACTGGTGGAATGAATAAGTGAATTAATTGATTTTTAAAAAAAGAAGGAAAAGGAAGGACCCCCAATGGATATTGGAATGTGTCCATTTGTGTCTAAGTGTATGTGCAGTGAATACATTTATATGTGTATTTATGCCCGTATTCATGGATACATATGGGTATAGGAAGATATATAGCTATATAACAAAATAGTAAGATATTTCATGAAAACCATGAAAAGCCATGTATCAGTCATAAGCTTTAAATATTTTGCCTCTTGTTCCTGTCTTCACACAACAGTAACAAAGCACTGGCACATCAATTGTGAATTAAAAAGTTAAAGGCATTTTACCTTTATTTCAGTTTTAGCTGAAAGAAAACTGATTTGTGTTCCTTAAGTTTCAATATGAAGGCAGTTCTGTCACTGGCATGCCTGCTGCTCCTTTTGCAGGGTATTTATTTTTCAGCTAAAAATTATAAGTGATAAATAGGTAGATAAATGATAGATAGATAGATACATAGATGATAGATAGATAAATAGATAGATAGATGATTCAATAGGGAAAATAAATATAGGAGATAAAAACTTTTAATATAATGCCCAATGTCTTACTTTGAATCTAACAGAAAGATATTTAGACAGAAGAAAGCACCGTAAGGTCTCCAGCACCAAGAATGGCATCTTACTCTACTATAAACTGAAACCAGAGGCTGAACTGTCCCTGGTAGATCTTAGTCAACTGTGCTCTCTAAGTCTGAATTTTGAAATTTTAGCAACTTTTCTGAAACAGTAAAATGTAGCACCCCAAGGAAATAAAGGTAAATGTGGCTTAAAATAGTGACCGATGAACAAATTTTCACCATGTTCAACCCAGACTCATTGGTGACAACTGGGAACAGTAGATACCAGTCCATGCACATATCACTGAAAATTCCATAGATGCAAGACCAAATCATGTGTGTGTGTGTGATATTTTTCCATTAGGTTAAACCTCACAAGCCATCAAATCCAACATCACAACTCTCTTGATAATGTCTCCAATAAGCAGTCACTAAGTCTATGATTAAACTTTTCTTCAGACAATTCATTACAGAAGTTCTCCCTTTAGCCTTCATTCCATGAAGAGCTACATTTTTTTCATTTACTTCCTGAAACAATGGAACTCAGGTAACTAGACACACCTGCAGGAAATCTGCTGCAACTTTTCAGGCTTCTTTTATTTTTTTCAAATTTTATTTATTGATTGGGGGAGTGGGCCCACAAACCACAGCACACATGTGGAGCTCAGAGGATAATTTCAGCACACCTTCTCTGAGACAGGTTCTTTTGCTGAGACAGATGAACTTCCAAACTGTAAAAGAACTTCAGACTAGCTGGCTGTGGGCCTCAGATTCTTCTGGATCCGCCTCCCATTGTCTTACGTGTTTTGGGATCACAGATGTATGTGTCATATTGTATTTGGCATAATGGGTCTGCAAGAAATTGAACCCAGGCTAGCAGGCCTTGCAAGAACACCCATTTAACTACTCAGTTATATCTCCAACACTCTTTCCAGTCTTCTTCAATGTATGAACAGATATAATCAAAACAGCAAGTCTCTGTTTTATGCAAGTAGATGCTGTAACATTTATGAGGAGGTGGTGAGATCCTGAGGATAGAGTACTTTCTAAAATTGAAAGTAGTATTAGTAATAAAAGTTACATGGGGGTGGGAAGGCATTATCTCATTCTGTCTTCTCGTGGACAGGCAGTCTTTGTCCGTGCTCCTCTTCTTTCCTCTAATAAGGTCTCTCTAAAAAAAATATATGTAGGGAAATATGAACTATAGTACTGCCTCTCAGTCCTCCTAGCTTGGAAAGACAGAAACAGTAATTTATTTCTGTGTATGTAATCCCAGAGATCAAAGTGAGACTGCATCCACAAAACTGACTAGTCATTTTTACAAATTTGAACATTGGGGCCAAAAGATTCCACTGTGATTATTTGAGAAGATGCCCCACTACCAACACAAGCAAATGTCCAGATGCTCTGTAGGGTTTACCAACACCAAATGATGGCTGAGGGACAGACTGCCATCAAGATTCCTGTGGAGCAGCTGATTGGGGATGGGGAGGGGGGCATTGTAACAACTCATTGTTTACCCACTGAATAATGTAACTCATTGTGGACAACAAATATATATTTAAGACTTAAAAAAAAGATTCCTGTGGAGCACTGGAAGGAAGCTGGAACTGAGCACAGTTAGCTTCTATGATGGTTAAGTTTTGATGTCAACTTGACCTTTCAAGTAATCTTGGGTGGGTCTCTGAGGATGTTTACAGGAAGGCAGCCTCTCAGCAAGGGGCAAGATGTAAGGAACCTCAAAGAAGCTGAAAGTAAACATCCTTTCCTGTGTGGGCAGTGCAGGAAGAAAATTCCAGAGACTCAGGAAGCCATAAAGTCTGGGATAGGGTTGCAAAACCCTACCCTAAGCCTATATAAAGGGGAAGAAATTCTCTCTTTGGCTCCTCCTGCCTGTTTGCTGTTCTGTATGTGGTGTTGGTGATGGATTTCTCTCTCTGCTCCAACCAGTGAAAGAGGGCCAGCCTCTTTTGCTATTAAGGAACTTCCCCTCAACCTGTAGTTTCAATAAATATTTTCCTCCCCCAAATTGTGCCTGGTTTGAAAATTCATCCCAGCGGTGTGTGGCTGACTATGACAGCTTCCAACACAGAGGCACATATGGATGCAAAAACTTATGCGAAATAACTGAAGCCTTTTAAAATAGCCAATGTAATAATAAATCCCTTGTTAGCTGTCAGAAGTAGCACATAAGCCAGATAGGGAATCAACCCATTCTTCATGTCACTGACAGCACGAAAGAGAACAACTTTCCATTCAAACCACCATGGAGAACACTGGTTAAATAAGGTGAATTCAAAAACTGCTTCTTCTAGACTTTCGCTTCCACCTCCAAGTACCTAAGGAAAAGAATTCCAGTCAACACTTCTGAGTCTTATGTTCTGAGTTCCTGTAATGAATAATTTTACAAAGAATTTTAGAATAGAGACTTTTAATGCTTACATGTTTATTTAGGCTTTATTGTAATCATTTTTATTTATTAATATTTTCTTTATTGCAAAAAAAAGAGGTAACAAGACTTGTGTGGTCCTAAGACTAATTTCAGCTTTAAAGTATATGCATTTTTGTGCTATAAGCAACAACCAGAAAAACCACAAAATCCATTAAGTGGTCCCAATTAGCTGTTTCACTTATCTCTTAATAGAATATAGCAGGATTATGTTTATGTGTGTGTTTACAGCATGTGCAGATGCAAACACCAGTGTGCAATAAAAATATATTACTGAGCTAATGGCTTAGTAGTTAAGACGTTTGCCTGCAAAGCAAAAGGACTCAAGTTTGATTCCCAAGAACCCACGTTAAGCCAGATGCACAAGGTGGCACAAGTGTCTGGAGTTCTTTTGATGCTGGAGTTCCTTTGTAATGGATAGAGGCCCTGGTGTACCCCCATTCTCTTTTTCTCTCTCTCTATCTCTTTCTCCTTCTCTCTCTCACACACACAGTCTCAAATATATAAATAAAATATTAAATATACATATATATTTCTAAGTCTATGTCAATGTTGATACATTTGAAAAACATACTCCTAGGAGAGAAACACAGGATAAATAATTCATGATAGATGATAGAAGATAGATAGTTGGTAGATGATAGAAAGATAGATTACACATAGATACATAGGTGTTAGAACATAATTTATTTTAAAAGATTATATTCTAATTACAAAAATACAGATAGGATAATATTTTTCTAAAAAGCCTTTTCTACAGTATGCTATCAAAGAATTTTTTAATGGCTTCATTAATCTTCACAACTCTCCTTTGTTGGGAGAACTGGACTTACATTAAATGATAATGTCAACAATACCTCCAGGGAATAGATTTCTACAAGAAAGTGGCTGCCAACTTTTATTTGCAGAGAGAAAAATGATTCTTCGACAGCAAAGAATGAGATTTCAAAGTTCTGTCTAAAAAAAGAAGCGTCAGAGGTGATTGATTTCTGATGAAAACATCTTGTCAGGTCAAAGCACAGACAGTATAAACACCACCAATGTTGCATACTTCACTAACTTTCTCCATGCTCTATCCAAGTCTTGGCTACTTAAAAATAAATTGATTGCATTTAGAACTATTTATGAAAAACCAGGACGTGCATTCCCCATCACCACGTCTTCTTGGCTCTTTGGATTAGACAAAGGTGCCAAATGTTTACAGAGATCTTCACTTTCCTTCCTGTCTCTTTGATTATATCACATCATCTCACCAATAAATTCCAATGTATCAGTGCTGTGCACTTGTTTCCATGGTAAGTTGTAAATTTTATTTAATGACTGTGAGGTTCTAAAATACAGAAAATTTCATTTATGCCCTGACAATAGGCAAGGCCAGGTGAGGGAGCTGTGCCTTGGCTACCTACCAGCCTGTGGGCCCCACAATACCATCCATTGACCCCAGGTTCCAGGCCAAGTAAGCAGGCCTGAAGCTTTGCTCCAGATCATCCTGTGTACCCACAGCTCAGCCCATTAACCCCTTGATCCTAGGTGAGGCTAGGTTTCAGACCAGTGCCCTGACCTCCCATCTGCCAGACCCTAGGTAAGGCCAGGTGAGGGAGCTGTGCCTTGGCTACCCGCCAGTCCTTGCACCCCACAACCCCACCCACTGATGGGGGAAAGGGGTGTTGTTCCAGGCCAGGTAAGCAAGCCCACTGCTTTGCTCCAGACCAGCCTTCCCACAGGGGCTCTTCCTATTAACCCCTTGACCCTAGGTGAGGCCAGGTTTCAGGCCTGTGCCCTGACATACCACCCACCCTTGTGACCTAGGCAAGGACAGGTGAGGGAGCTGTGCCTTGGCTCCCCAACAGTCCATGCATCCCATGACCCTACCCACTGACTCCATGTTCCAAACAAGGGGCAGCCCCCAGCCTGATACTGCTATGGAAGGTTTGAACACCTCCTAAACTGCCTGACACCAGAGGAAAGGAGCATGGGCCAAAACCTCGCCAGTCCTCGCTGCAACATCATGGGAGATTCCCACTACTGCTGAGGGCCCTGGGAAAAACAATCTCTCATCTGGACATGGGTAGATCACAACATAAGAGGAACACACAGGTGGAGTGCCCCACACAAAGTTTTCCTAGCCACACTTTGGAAGTCCACACTGAAAATACCAAAGAAAGAACACAGATGCAAGCCCAGGACAAGATGACAACATATTCAGAATATCTGTGCAAGGAGTCTACATCCATATTATTAATGAAAATGGGAGCAAATTTGATAATGCTAATGGAAATGTGCAGAATCAGCTTGCAAGCTTCGCCACCAGGCTTAATCCAATGGAAGAAAAACAGATGGACTTTGGTAGAACAGTAAATGAGATAAAGGCAAAAAAGCAATCAGAGGAGCTCAAGAATCAGCTGGCTAAACTAAACAAAGACATAATCAGATACAAGAATGAGTACAAGGAAGCATTAAGTAAGACACTTTTGAAGTGAAAATGCAATGCAACAAGGTGATGGAGGCCATGCAAAAAGCTCTATTGGAAAGCCAAAATCAAATGGAGATATTTAAAAAACATCTCTAGAATCCCTCACTACCAGAGTTAATAATCTGAGGACAGAATCTCAGACATGGAAGACAAAGCAGAAGAAAGAGATTGGGATAACAAAAAGTTGGATAAGTTTAAAAAAGAATGTGAATGAAATATGAGGTAAATATAGGACACCCTTAAATGACCAAACTTAAGGATCATGGGGATACCAAAGTGGGGAGAAATTCAGGCGAAAGGCATAGAAAATATATTCAATAAAATTATTGAGGAAAATTTCCCCATACTAGCAAAAGAGAAACCCATTTGAATAAAAGAAGCACACAGAACACCAAACAGGCAGGACCAAAGGAGAAACTCCCCAAGTCACATTGTGGTTTAAACCCTAAGCATGAAAGCAAGGATATGGTTCTAAAAGCAACAAGAGCAAAACAAGAAATCACATATAAAGGCATATTCTCAGAGTTATACCAGACTTCACAGAAACCATGAAAGTGAGAAGGGCTTGGAATGGCATACTTCAAAGCCTAAATCACATGGGCTTTCAACCCATACAATTGTACACTGTGAAAGTATCCCTCATAATAGATGAAGAAAGAAAAATATTTCAAGATAAAAGCCAGCTCTACATTAAATGGACACTAAACCAAAATCACAGAGAATTCTCCACAAAATATTCTGCACAGAAGGGCCAAGCAACCAATCCCAAGAGCCATCCAGAAGTTGGACACAATAATACAGCCTAGAGGAGACAAAATAACAAGAGATGCATCAAATCCCATAAACCCTACACTATGGCAGGGATTGACTCAAGCCAGCAGAGCCCTCTTCCAACGCTGTCTGTGCATATCTTTCTCCAGCATTTTTGCAGTTCAGCCAGACCTTTCACCTCCTCTTCCACCCTGGCAGTACCCCTAGGGGCACCCACAGTTCAGCAGTGCAGTTTCAATAATGGCAGCCACAGTGGCAGAAGTAAAGGTGGAAGTTGATTTCTGGATAACATTCTTTTCTGATTTCCTTCTCTATGCTTCCAGATAGTTTTTAACTAATTCCTTATGGTTTATGATATCTAATATGACCTTTGTTCTTATTTGACTCTGAGTAATACACATAGCATTTATCCTCATAGCTCAGCCTTCCTTGTTGGTTTCTTATATTTGATTACTTTATGAATTAAATCTTTATTTTGCATATTATGATATTTATGAGATTTATAGTACTAGGGTTTAGTCACATTTCCTTCCTGCAGCTCTCATTATATCATTTCCCAACTGTTTTTTCCAAGATGCCTTGGCATCGGAGTACATTGTTCATGCTTTCCATTACGTATGTGATATTATAACTAGAAGAATTCATTGGAAGTAAGTTAATGAATTATTATCCTTTCTTACTTTGCTATCTCAAAAAAGAAAAAGAGAGACATGACCTGAGTCACTTCAATGTGTCATTTAGCACATAAGATACTTCATTTTGTTCTGCATGATGTAACATGGTAATTCTGACAAAAACCTAGAGAAGGATGTCTATCCTGAATGCTTAAAGCTGAAAATCTTCCATTCATGATGATGTGAGAATACTCTCTCTGTGGAAGAAGCAAAAGTTTGAACTTTACAAACACATCTAAAAATATCTTCCTGAAAGACAAAGAAATATGAAAACACAAGACAAACCCAAATCCTCTTGATTTTGTAACCTCTTAAAAACCATCATAAGGGCTGGAGAGATGGCTCAGTGGTTAAGGCACTTGCCTCCAGTGCCTAAGGCCCTGGGTTCAATTCTCCAGGACCCACATAAGCCAGACCCACAAGGTGGTGGCCCTGGTGTGCTCTCTCTTTCTCTCTCTCTCTCTCTCTCTCTCTCTCTCTCTCTTTCTCTCTCTTTCTCTCTCTGTCTCTCTCTCTGTATCTCTCTGCTTGAAAATGAATAAATAAAATATTTTTAAAAAACCATCATAAGACACAATCCACTTCTACAAGTATGAAACTTCACTCAAATAAATTATTCCTTACTTGTATAGCTTTCCAATGGTTATTATATGGTTCATGTTGTCCATTCCCACCCAAGGGGATTCATTGATTAGTCTGAAAATTGACTAGAGTCTCTTTTGATCTTCTTAGGATGGAATAACCACTTAAGACCATTATTTTTACCAGTCCAATATCATCTAAGCAGCCTGCAAAGAGACCAGCTGGCAAAAGGAGGCAAGAGTGTTTGAAGATTAATTCTACCGCATCAATTTAGAACACACACCAATGTGAAAGCATGGCACAAGAAGACCGTGTAAGTGAACATTCAAAGAAATATGGCATTAAATTATCTCTGAGACATATGTGGGCCCTGAAACTACTGGATCCAAGTGTAAATGTGTGTAAATGGGCTGAAGTTTAGCAAGAGAACTCTGATTCGACAAATATATAACCAAAAGCAAGTACCTTTTAGTTTGATAAAGTGATAATACAACATTTTCCTAAAATATCTTTTCACTCATCTTGGTTTAAAAGCACTGGCAACTAATAGCACCGATGAAGGAAGAGTCAGCGGCTATGCTGGGTGCTCAGCACCAGGTACTGCCTTTCCTTACCCTGTGGGACGTATTGAAAGGCCATCAGAATATGGCTACGGAGCTGGGACAGAAGAACAGTTAGCTCCACTCAGGTGCATAGCAGTGGCTGCTTTCAACCCTCAGAGAATCACCCTGCAAAGACAGCCTACTGGTCCCAAAGAGGTCAAATAAAATTTCAAAGACTGGCACTTTCCAACCATACCTTTCATATGCTTTCAGGATTTTCAAGATTCATCCAAACACCCATGTTGATGAGCACTCAAGACAAAACCCAAATATGTTAGCTCTGTTCATTCTGTGCTAGGCATGGAAGGGAAGGTCTTAGGAGCATGTGTCCCTATGCACAGGAAGCTACTCACGGAGCATACTGGACACACAGATAGTCCATACACAATATGCATTTGCCCTCCCTAGATATTTGGAATTCATTTCACCCTGACAACAAAGGCGGAGTTGGGGGATTTTAATGCCAGTTCTTATAAGACGTTTTTGTGTTTGGTTTGTGAATTAATTTCAAGGATAACATTTGCTTGGTTAATTCATTATTATTACAGGAAAGCAAAGCTTAGATCTCTCTAAATCTATTTCTACTGTCAATGCATATCACACAACTCTCACCTCAAAGGCACCAAAAAATTGTTTATTCTGGAGCCAAGTATGACTGATGAAGGCTTGAGGAACACAGATTCAGGTTGCCCCAAATTCCATGTTTCAACATGCTAACAATGTTACAAAGGCTTTATAGTTACAGAACAAAAGTCATAAACCAAGGCACTTTTAAAATACAGTGGTGGTGTGCAATGGAAGAGCCTGGGCCTGGGGGAGACAATCAACAGCTATTAAATTCGGCCAACGCTTCCGGTTCATGATGGCAAACTAGAAGCCACGCAGTGTCCCCGGGGGAACAGAGGTTAGGGTTTTTAGCTGTGCTCGAGGCCGTGGAAGCAAGCAATACCCAGGTCCTCGACTCCGGCAGCCTTCCAGCAACAGAGTCTTCTGACTGAAACCTGAATCTATCTCAAGGACGCATCGGAGGTAGTGAGTGCAAAAATGCCAGCTGGCAGGACCTGCTCCTGCGGGCTGAGCCGCTCCCCTCTCCGCGGCTCCCTACTCCGCGGCTCCACGCGGCTTCCCCATCCCAGCAGTTCCTGCTCCTGGGCCCCGGGCCACCCCAGTTCCCACCGAACTTGGGTTCGAGCCGCTCCCCCGCGGCTCCCGGATCCCGTGGCTTCCCCATCCGGGCAGTTCCTGCTCCCGGCCAGGCCACCCCAGTTCCCACCGAACTCGGGTTCGAGCCGCTCCCCCGTGGCTCCCAGATCCCGTGGCTTCCCCATCCGGGCAGTTCCTGCTCCCGGGCCCAGGCCACCCCAGTTCCCACCAATCTTGGGTTTGAGCCGCCCCCCCACGGCTCCTGGTCCATATCACGCCACTTCCCCGTCTGATCTGCTCCTGCTCCCGGGCCACAGGACCCGGGCCACCCCAGTTACCGCTAACCCTGGGTTCGAGCCACCCCAGTTCCCGCTAACCCCGGGTTTGAGCCGCTCAAGTTCCCGCCGATTCTTGGTTGGAGCTGCTCCTGTTCCCACCGATCCCGGGTTCGAGCCACTCCAGTTCCCGCCGATCCCGGGTTCGAGCCACTCCAGTTCCCGCCGGACCCGGATTCGAGCCGCTCCTGTTCCCACTGATCCCGAGTACGAGCCGCTCCAGTTCCCGCCGATCCCAGGTTCGAGCCGCTCCAGTTCACGCTGATCCCGGGTACGAGCCACTCCAGTTCCCACCGATCCCGGGTTCGACCCGCTCCAGTTCCTGCCGATCCCGTGTTCAACCCGCTCCAGTTCCTGCCGATCCTGGGTTCGAGCCACTCCCATTCCCGCCAATCCCGGGTTTGAGCCGCTCGCGTTCCCGCGGCTCCCAGGTCTGAACCGCTCCTGCTCCCACGACTCCCAGTGCCAAGGGGCACGGGCTCCTAGCTGGGCCTGAATCGCCCTGCTTCCAGCCGCCCCCTCTTCTCCCCAGGCTCCAAGCCGCCAGGGCTTCCAGGTGTCCCACTGCCCTGCTGCCCGAGCTGCCTCCCCCAGCCGCCAGGGTTCCTAGCCTCCACCTCAGACAGGAGCTGAGCCGCCTGGGTTCCAGGCCGCCACCCAGGCACCCAAGATTCCAACTAATCCCACAGGGACCAAACCACCCAGCTTGCAGCCATCCCCCCTTCCCCCTGGGCCCTGAGCTGCCCGGGCTCACAGCCACCAACCCGGTTTCCAATCCTCTCAGAATTCCAACTGCCCCCTGGGGCCCGAGCCGCACAGGATTCTAGCTGCCACCCCGAGGCCCAAGCCGCCAGGGATTCCAGCCACCACCCCGGAGCCATAGCTGCCCGGACTTCCAGTCGCAGTCCCAAGGCACAAACCAACTGGGCTCTGCTTCCAACCCCCACACCAGGGTCCGAGCCTCCCTTTCCAGCACTCAGATTTCTCATAGGCATCCCAACAACCACCGCAAGTGGAATCAAAATGGGCAGACCTCAACGTAAGAATAACACACCAGTTGAGGAAACCACGCCAAATGACATCAACAACACAACTGATGGAAGCGAACAGAGGCAGGTCCAGGAAGACACAAACCCTGACCATATTGGCACAGATCCTAAGGAGAACTTAATATTAGTCATGCAAGAAAAGATGGACCAACATATTGAAAGGGTACAAAGTCAGCTTATTAGCTTTGACACCAGGCTAAATATAAAGGAGGAGAACCAAATGGATGTCAGAAGAGACATATCAGAATTAAAGGCAAGCCAGCAAACTAAAGGTATCAAAAACCAGCTTTCCAAATTAACTGAAGACATCTGCAAATATAAGAATGACTGTCAGGAAGAAAAAATGAAGTCAAAACTGGAAATGAAATCACATGTAAACAACATGATAGAAGTAACCCAAAAAGAAGTTGCAGAAAACAAAAACCATATTTAGATAATAAGAACATCCCTAGAATCTCTTACCAACAGGATTAATCACTGGGAAAACAGAACCTCAGACATGGAAGACAGAACAGAGGAGAAATCGAGAGAAATCAGAACCCTGACAAAATTCAAAAGAAAAAGTGAACAAGACTCAAGGGAAATGTGGAACACCATAAAAAGACCTAATCTCAGGATCATGGGTATCCCAGAAGGAGAAGAAAACCAAACTAGGGGCATTGAAAATATTTTTCACAGAATCATTCAAGAAAACTTCCCATACTTGGTGAGAGATAATCCAGTACAGCTGAAAGAGATACGGAGGACCCCAAACAATTTGGATCAAAGGAGGAACACTCCAAGACACATCTTAGTTACAATGCCAAACATTGAGGAAAAAGAGAGAGTCCTCAGAGCAACGAGAGAAAAGAAACTCACATATAAAGGAAAACCCATTAAAGTCACTTCAGACTTCTCCATAGAAACCTTGAAAGCCAGGACAGCTTGGAACAAAGAGATTCTAGGCCTAAAGAAGAACGGATTCCAACCTAGACTCCTCTACCCAGCAAAGTTATCCGTCATAATTGATGGAGGAATTAAAGTATTCCATGAGACTAATCAGCTTTATAATTACTTGAGCACAAAGCCAAACCTTCAAAAGATACTACATGAGATATACCATGCAGACGAGACAAGCAACCGACCCCAGGAAAGGAACAGAGAACAAGCAAGGTAACACAAAAGAGATTGCAACAACAGCTCAGATACCAACCTCTGTATTCTCTACAACATGGCAAACCTCACAGTAATAACTTTGAATGTAAATGGACAAAACTCTCCTATAAAAAGACACAGTATAGCAGGTTAGGTCAGGAAAATGGACCCTTCCATCTGTTCCCTTCAAGAAACACACCTTATTGCTAAAGATAGTAACCTACTGAGAGTAAAAGGGTGGAAAACAATTTACCAGGCATGTGGGAAAAATAAAAAAGCAGGTGTGGATACTCTAATATCTGACAAAATAAACTTTAAACCAACAGCAATAAAAAAAAGGCAAGGATGGCCACTTCCTACTAGTCAAGGGAAAAATACAACAAGAAGACATCACTATACTAAATATGTATGCACCTAATGCAAAGGCCCATCAGTTCATTAGGCATAAATTACTCAAAAATAAAGCAGATATAGATGACAACACCATCATAGTAGGAGACTTTAACACTCCACTGTCATCCCTAGACAGAGCGTACAAACAACAGACAGGCAGGGAAATCAAGCTGCTAAATGGCACCATAGAGAAATTAGGGATAACAGACATCTATACAACATTCCACCACAAGGACACAGAATACACATTCTTCTCAACAGCACATGGAGCTTTCTCCAAAATTGACTAAATACTGGGCCATAAATCATGTCTCAGCAGATTCAGAAAGATCAATGTAATCCCCTGCATCATATCAGATCACAACGCATTAAACCTAGAAATTAACAATGGGAAAGGATCCAAAAAATTCAACAGATATTGGCGACTGAACAACTCCATCCTAAACAATGAATGGGTCAAACAAGAAATCAGACAGGAGATCCAGAACTTCATAGAAACAAATGATAACGACGAAACAAACTTTCAAAACTTGTGGGACACAATGAAGGCAATTCTAAGGGGGAAATTCATTGCACTAAATGCCTTCATAACAAAGACAGAGAGGTTTCAAATCAACCAACTAGAACAGATGGAAAAATCCAACCCTAGGAGCTCGAGAAGCAAGGAAATAATTAAGATCAGAGCTGAGATTAATGAATTGGAAACAAAGAAAACAATTGAAAAAATAGACAAATCAAAGAGTTGGTTCTTTGAAAAAGTCAATAAGATCGACAAACCCCTGTCCAATTTAATCAAACGAAAAACTGAGAAGGCCCAAATTAACAAAATAAAAAATGACAAGGGTGAAATCAAAACGGATCCTGGTGAGATTGGTAGAATCATCAGGTCATATTTCCAAAACCTCTACTCAGCAAAATTAGAAAATCTGGATAAAATGGATAAATTTC
>PVHP010011103.1:0-47821 GCA_004024765.1 Zapus hudsonius
TGCGGAAGAGGGGGCGGAAAGATTGTAAGAGCCGTGGTGGGGGAGATTACCCAGAGGCATGGCCAGGAGAACCTGGCTGAATACTAGGCTATCCATGGTCCCCTGTCACAAGGACTGATCCAGACGACCCATGGAGGAGGTTATCCAGTGGAGGGGGGAGGGGTGGCAGCGGGGAATTGGGGATAACAACTCATTGTTTGCCCACTAAATGTTGTAACTCATTATGGACAATAAATTTAAAAAAAATAATAATAAAAAGAAAATATTAATGAAAATGTAAAAAAAAATTAAGGATACAAATGTTTGGAGCAAATACACAAAGTTACTATTCTTTATAACTCAAGGACAGGAGACCAAATAAAATCTAGAAATACCATCAACAAATGAACAAAGAATGAAGATTTCACACAAAAATAAATATGGGTAAGGGCTGGAAAGATGGCTTAGCAGTTAAAAAGCTTGCCTGCAAAGCCTAATGACCTGGGTTTGATTCCCTATGTAAAGCCAGATGCACAAAGCGGTGCATGCATCTGGACTTCATTAGCACTAGCTGGAGGCCCTAGCACACCCATTCATACCCCCCTCTGGCCTCTCACTCAGTTTGCAAATAAATGTATAACATATTTTTTAAATGGGTAATAAAATAAAATTCTTTATAAAAACTGAAATACACATTATTAACCTACTCAACTACCAACGATTCTGGCAGCTCCACTTTACTCAAGGTCAGAGTAGCAGAAGCATCTTGAATGATATGAGAAGATTACAATGCTTGGAAAAGAAATGTTAGATCTTTGAATCTGTAAAATGCTCCATGCACTTTGACAACGTAGTTTAACTGCTGACAAAACTACCGTAAGGATATGGTCTAAAATACAGATGAGTGTTTATATACAGTATTTATTGCAGACAAAACAAGTGCAAGTGGCCTCTATTCCCCCTCCCAAAGGTGATAAATATACTATAATACAGATGCACAAGGAAATACCATGCATTCACTAAAAATGATTTTAGAATGATTCTAATGAGGGAAAACATGCTTATGATAACTGCAAAAAGCAAATTTAATAAAGGCTTGATTATTCAAAGCACAGACAAGAAATATTACTTCTGAGTAGACATGATCAGTTTTTTTTAATATTTTCTAAGTTTATTTTTTTAACAATGGAGCTGTATTATTTTTAATTTAGAAAAGAAACATCACTCTCATCAATTCAAACTAAAGGTATCCCTTAGGCTTGTGTTTAAGTAAAAACCACATTAATTTTAGATATTTTCTATAAAGAAATATCACTACTCAGCTTTACTGTATAAAGCAGTTCTATACATGTTTTAAATGAAAAGGGCTTTCTACAGCATCCAAAAGTTAAGCATAGCAAGCATACTTTATTTACTTCAACTTGAGTAACAGATTTCAAGCAAAAAAAAAAATTAATTATCCATAAGTGAAAGTGTTGTAATCACTATAAAACACTTTATCCACTTGAAAACATGTGCATGTAAAAGTGTAGCAAGCTTATGACTCCCATTACCTGAGGTGGCTGAGTAGTGGCTGAAGTCTTTCATCAGACAGCACGGTGGGTAAGGACCTGGCTGTGAGCTGAAAGAAGAAAGGAGAGTTAGTAAAAACAGGAAGGGCGAAACGCTAAGGAAATATGAAATGCTAAATGAAAAGCAGGGCAAAGATACTGGAAGAAATACTCAAAATGTAAAGAATTATTTCTACTTTTTGTGAGAGTGTGTGTGTGTCTACATGCATGTATTTTATGTAAGGACATACATACATAAGAGCATGTCAGAGTCTCTTGCCACATTCTGTATCCAGCTTACAAGGGTGGTTTGGAAACTGAACCCAGGCCAGTAGGGTTTGCAAGCAAACATCTTTAACCACTGAGTCATCTTCCCAGACCCAAAGTTTCTGTTTTACAAATAAAAGCTAACTTCATGTTTCTAGGCCACAGAGTAAGGCACTGGGCTTACAATTTAGGAGTAAAGGAAGCAAAACAAATAGGAAATCCCCCTTTGAGCTAAAGAAAAAGCCTCTACTCATCAGCACATCTTTGTAAATAAAAATATGAAAAGTTCTAAACATGAAAATTTATAAAATATACTTTATAATAATGAATTCTAAGGTAATGATGAAGAAAGGAACTTTCACTTATTGCTAAGTTATCATGAAATTGGTGTACATACACAAACACACTACTGTGTCTTCCTTCATTTTAACAACCACATTACTATATGGAACCAAGAAAAACTTAGGGATTCAAAAATAACTCAGACTACTCAATTTTGAAACATGAATTCAAATTAATTTAGATAAAAAAGACAACCAAAAGCTTACTGTTAAACACTTTGCATCAAACTAATAGTAGATCATGAAATATGAAATTCTGAAGTATTTTATTGCAATATTAATTACATTTCAATCTATCTCAGTTCTCCCTTCTTTTCTTAAAAGAATTTGTGCCAATGAAGTTAAAGACATTCAAACAAAGTAACCAGATAAAGAGAAATAATCATAAAACAGCAACAAATTATACAAATCTCTTCTGGATTCAATTATAATCAAAATAGTCTTATTTTACAAAATCAATTAATTAACAGATGAGAATTTAAAAACAAGTATTGATGTGAAAGATATCCTTTAGTAGGTAGTATAAGGGGTAACTACAAATAATTTTCTCATGTGCTAAGATTTCCTGAAAATGGAAAACAGACATTCATTTTATCAAATCTACTTCTTCTGTTATACAAATTAAAATATACAATTATAATTTTTAACCTTGAAAACACACACACACACACACACACACACACACAAACACACACACCACACACTTCACACATATAGTGGCTGGGGATGTAACTCAGTAGTAGAGTACTTCCTTAATATAAAATTTGTTTTATGGGAGGCTGGAAAGATGGTCCAACAGTTAAGGCACTTGCCTACAGAGATGAAGGACCAGGGTTCATTTCCCTAGTACCTATGGAGAAACGGATACACAAAGTGGCGCCATACCTCTGGCATTCATTTGCAATACCTGGAGGCCCTAGCATACCCATTCTCTCTGTCTATCTCTCCTCTGTCTGTCTCTACAAATAAATTAATAAATAAAAATACTTAAGCAAAGTGACAGGATACAAAATTAACACACAAAAAATCAGTAGCCTTCCTGTATGGAAATGACAAGCATACAGAAAAAGAAATCAGCAAAACTGTTCCATTTTCAATAGTCTCAAAGAAAAAAAAATCAACTACCTTGGATTAAGACTAACCAAGGATGTGAAAGACTTGTATAATGAAAACATAAAAATGTTCAAGAAGGAAATTGAGGATGATGCGAGAAGATGGAAAGACCTTTCATACTCCTGGACAGGTAGAATTAATACTTTGAAAAAGGCAATGCTTCCAAAAGCAATATACAGATTTAATGCAATACCAATAAAAATTCTAGCTTCATTCTTTGTAGAAAAAGAAAAAATAATCTACAAATTTATTTGGAATGCCAAGACCTCAGATAGCCAAAATTTTTAATCCTTAGTAAAAGAAATTCCTCAGGAGGTATCACCACACCTGATTTTTGTCAAGTGTTTTGTCTCAGCAATGAGAAAGTAACTAACATACATACTTGGGGTAGTATGTTATGAACTCCAGAGGATCCACCCCACATCTAAGAAAAGGTACAGATTATTAATGGGTGCTCTGGATATGGAATGGGAGATTAGGTATTTTCTATCTTTGTTGAAGAAAGATAAAAAGGCAACTCTGTTAATCAACTTTAAATTTTATAACACTGACTAAAAGTCATTAGTTTTATTAGAGGGAACACACAACCTGCATTTCTTTTTTTGCTCTTTTGTTGCCCACTTGAAATGAATGAACTTTATTTTGTGAAGAAGCATTCCCAAAATAGAGCCTTTACTTGCAACTGTGGAGCTGACTAATGCTCTTAAAACCCTAAAGGAGATGCTCCTATCAGCCAGGGCCTATTCAGCAACAGAACTTTATTAAGGGGCTTATGAGGGGCCTATAGAGAAGAACATAATTAATAATTTTTCATGATTTCCTTTTCCAAATGATAGGCATGCAGAGAGAGAACATGAATAAACAAGGAGGCAAACACATGGTCACATATGGTAAACGGTCCTTAACGAGAAACAAAAGTGGGTCAAGCCACCAGAAATAAAGAAGAAGGTGGCTTCATTTAAGATCATAAATCCCTTCTTCTCTTCAACACTGGCTAAATTAAAACACATAAAGATGACAAGAAAACAAGGCTCACTTGGAAAATATTGCCCAGCTTTGTTCTCTGGTGATTTTGCCATCCACTGGTCACTTCTGCTTCCTTATAAAATGGGAGAGGAATGGCAGTGCCTGTTAACATCACAAGTGCGCCTCAACAGAAATCCAGGGCAGATGATGAGAAGTTACGCGACTTCTTCATATACGATTCTGCTCAAATAAGCTCAGTGGCCCCAGCCTGTGACTCTAGAACAGTGCATCCACATGGCTTTACAAAGGGCAAAATAACCAAAAATCTTTATACACACTTCACACAGCTTTACAGAAGACAAAATAATCAAATATCTTTACATGCACTACATTTCACATAAGATGTGAGATGACCCTGCTGAATCTTATTATTTCCCAAAAGTATCAAGTCAAAAAATCCCAGTCCTACTAAAATAAAAATACATAGGTTATGTTTATGCATATATTCAAAATATATGATATATGTGTCATTTTTTTTGAAACTAAGAGGTAACAATTTTATAAGCAGACCTCCAAGAAGCAACGAAAATTCAGCTTTAGAGAAAGCAGGTTGCTCAACAGAACTATCATTTTTATTACTGAGACCAAGGCAGATGTTAGATAAAATTAACTTTTACAAGCAGCTGCTCTTTCACTTTCACTGATTTTAACAACAGAAAAACCTGTGTCTTTTTTTTTGACTAAATTTTCTTATAACAGCAATAGTTCCTAATTACAAACCCCACACTGAATTTCCACATTCTATTTCTTGATTCTAAAGGAAAGATTGTTCTCCAGGCTCGTGTTCTCCCATGGTAAGCTGAATGCTGCTCCTCAAATCAGCACAGCCTAGTAATCAGACACCCACAGAACTCTGGCATTCATAGAGCTCCTGCACACATTATTTCACTGGATCTGCACAGCAAGGCACCATGCAGGTAGTTTCATTGGACACTACTCTGGTACATGGAAATATGCCTATCTACCAGCCAAAAACATGACTTTTTATATATAAGCTCTAAAAATCAACCAATGACTTTGTCAAGTAAAGCATATTGCCAAATAGTTTAATTTCCAAAGAATATTAAGCAACGGGGAGGTAGCAAGAAGATATTTCCAGTCCAAGGGGCTGGATGATGTGAAGAACAGAGAGAAGCAATCATGGGAATACTGTAAGATGATCAATCTCAGCACTGATTTTTGATCATGAAATCTGTGGTATGAAAAAGAGGCTTGTTACTCAAAGGCCAACCTGAGAACCTGACTGATGCTCTGTGTCACTTACAAATGTAAAACAAATGCTTGGAAAGAAGAGTAGAGATGGGCAGTGATAACCACACACTGATCATTGACTTTTCTTCTCTCTCATTCCCTCATTTCCTCTCTTTCTTTCTATGTATCCCTAAGGATCGAATCCAGCGCAACTGGCACATGCAAGTGTTCTAAACTGACTTGTATCCGCAATCCTTCAAAAATATGATAAATCCATCAGAAATGGCCTCCAGTAAGACTAACTTAGATAAAATGCATGACAAAAAAATTTAAAACAAGGATTATAGCTTTGTTAAAAGAAATCAAATAAATAGGAGGAATCAAAGAAGAAAACAAACTCCTGAAGGAGAACACAGGAAACCAACTTAACGAAATAAGGATGTCAATATAAGATATGAATAAGGAAATGCAAATAATAAAGAAATACCAAAAATAAATACTAGAGATAAAATAGCAAGTCTAATACAAAACTGTAGAAAGTCTCACCAATAAAGTAGATCAAGGAGAGGACAGAATATCTTGCAGAACTATAACAATCCAACAAAAAGAAAGACGAACTAATAGGGAGGTATGGGTAGGAATTTCATGATATTCAGGACACTATGAAGAGATCAAAACCTAAAAATGCTGGGTATAGAAGAAGAAGAATTTCACAGTAATGGCATAATAGGTATTTTGAACAAAATCATAGAAGAGAATTTCCCCAAATAGGGAAAGTGGTCAAAACATAGACACAGAAGTATTTTGAACACCAAACATACAAAACCACGAAAGAATCTCTACTTGCCATATTATAATTAAACCCCTGAACATGCAGTCCAGAGAAAGCATATTGAAAGCAGTAAGAGAGAAGCATCAAGTCACCTATACAGGCAAGACAATCAGGATAACAGAAAATTACTCAACACAAACTTTAAAAGACAGAAGGGGAGGAGTGATGTATTCCAAGTTATGAAAGATAACAATTGTCAACCAAGAGTAATAATACTGCAAGGTTATCCATCACAATTGAAGGAGAAATAAAGAATTTCCACAACAAAGACAGGCTAAAGGAACACATGTCTACAAAGCCAGCTCTACAGAAAATACTTAAAGGCAACCTTCGGACTGAAGAGAAGGAAAATCACATACATGAGAAAATAGGAAAAAAAACATATTCAAATAATAGGAAATTCAAGAGAACAGAGGAAAAATGACAAAAGCATGAAATGGCAAGAATACACACATTTCAAAAATAACTCTTAATATCAATGGCCTCAATGCCTGAACCCAAAGACACAGACTTGCACACTGGATCTAAAGGCAGGACACCTCTATTTGCTGCCTCCAAGAAATACACCTCTCCATAAAAGATAGACAATTCCATATGATGAAAAGATGGAAGATCGTATTTAAAGCAAATGGGCTAGGAAACAAGCAGGGGTTGCTATCCTAGCATCAGACAGAATAGACTTCAAATGAATAGTACTTAGGAAAGCTATGGAAGATCATTACATATTGATTAAAGGAACAATTCAACAGGAGGATATCACAATTCTAAATGTATATGCACCAAAAACAGATCGTCCCAATTTCATTGAACACTTCTTGAATTAAGGTCACAGATAACACCAAGCACAATTGTAGTGGAAGACTTCAACACCCCATTCTCACCAATTGACAGGTCATCCCAGCAAAAAATCAACAGGGAAACATCTGAACTAAATAACCTTATAGAACAAATAGACTTAGAAGATATCTACAGAACATTTCATCCAAAAACTACAGAATACACATTCTTTTCAGCAGCACATGAAACATTCTATAAAACAGAACATAATTTAAGACAAAAAGAAAACTTAATAAACACGTGAAAATTAAAATAATTCCAAGTATTCTATCTGATCACAATGGGATGAAACTACAAGGAAAAGTATAGAAGATACACAAACTCATGGAAACTAAATAGTACACTACTGAATAATGAATGGATCATTGAAAGAAATCAAGATGGAAATGAAAAAATTCATAGAGTTGAATCATAATAAAAAACACAACATACCAAAACCTATGGGACACAAGAAAGGCAGTCTTAAGAGGCAAATTTATAGCATTAAGTACCTATATTAAGAAACGAGAAAGGTCACAAGTAAGCAACATGATGCTTCACCTTAAGGCCTTGGAAAAAGACAAATAAAAAAAAACAGTAAATGAGAAGAAACAATAAAATTAGGACAGAAATTACTGAAATAAAAACAAAAAAATTACAAAGAATCAATAAAACAAAGAGTTGGTTCTTTGAAAGGATAAACAAGATTGGAAAACCCTTAACAAATCTAACCAAAAGATAGAGACACAAATAACTAATGTTAGAGATAAAAGACACCATTACAACAGATTCAAATGAAATTCAGAAAATCATAAGGACATACTTTAAGAACATATACTACAAAAAGTTTGAAAATCTAAAAGAAATAGATAATTTATATATATGACCTACCAAAGGTAAGTCAAGATGAGATTAAACCATTTAAACAGACCTGTAAGAGGCACTGAGATCCAAGCATTTATTAAAAAATTAAAAACCAAAAAAACTTCCCTACTAAAAAAATTAGAGCTGATAAACACTTTTAGCAACATAACAAAATACAAAATTAACCCACAGAAATCAATATTCTTCCTCTATACTGTGATGGTTAGGTTTTGTTATCAACTTGGATCTTTTTAATTATCTTGGGTAGGTCTCTGAGAAGGTTTACAGGAAGGCAGCCTCTCAGTAGGGGGCAGGATGTAAAGAAACTCAAAGAAGCTAGAAGTAAACATCCTTTCCTGTGTGGGCAGTGCAGGAAGGAAATTCCAGAGACTCAGGAAGCCAAATCTGGGAAAGGGTAGTAAGACCCCACCCTATGGCTATATAAAGGGGAAGAAATTC
The DNA here is from genome assembly GCA_004024765.1 of Zapus hudsonius. Taxonomy (NCBI): domain Eukaryota; kingdom Metazoa; phylum Chordata; class Mammalia; order Rodentia; family Dipodidae; genus Zapus; species Zapus hudsonius. The sequence goes on from PVHP010011103.1 coordinate 8,439, forward strand.
TCTCCTTGGCTCCCCTGCCTGTTCCTTGTTCTGTGTGTGTAGTATAGGTGATGGGTTTTTTTCTCTGCTCAGACCTACGAAAGAGGGCCAGCCTCTTTCACTGTTACAGAACTTCCCCTCAATATGTAGTTTCAATAAATACTTTCCTCCCCCAAGTTGTTCATGGTTTGAAGATTCATCCCAGCGGCCTGTGGCTGACTGTGACATATACTAACAACAAACAGACCCAGGATGAAATCAGGGAAACAATCCCATTCACAGTTGCATCAAAATAATAATAATAATAATAATAATAATAATAATAATGTAACAATAAACCTTACCAAGAAAGTAAAATATCTCTACAATGAAAATTTTAAAACACTCAAGAGAGAAATTGCAGAAGACACTAGGAAAGGGAAAGACATCCCAAGTTCCTGGGTTGGAGGAATCAATACTGGGAAAATGTCAATCATACCAAAAGCAATCTATACATTTGATGCAATCCCCATCAAAATTCCAATGGCATTCTTCACCAAATTAGAAAAACAATCCTAAAATTAATTTGAAAGTGCAAAAAATCCTAGAAGAGCCAAAACAATTTTAAGCAACAAAAATAAGGCTGGGGTATCTCCACACCTGAATTTAAGATACATTACAGGGCCATGGTAACAAAATCAGCATGGTATTGGCACAAAAGGCACGGAACATTCATACTGCAAAAGACGGCACAAGGTAGAGCAAACACAAATTGAGATATACTGCATAATATATGCCAAGATTTAAAAAAATTGACATGCAGAAGAATGAAAAATAAGTCAATGACTTTTTATAATATGGAGTAGACTAAATATCTTTAGTTTCATCCTTTTAAAAAACATCTTAGTATGAATACTAGAAAATATGGCCTGCATTGTATTTCTGCTATAGGATTGCTGAGTTATGGGTGAAAGACATTTTACTGGAATGCAAGCCACTTAAATAAAATAAAATCTGGGACCATGAAGCTGTGGGGATAAAAGAAAAATCACTGTGGGTATAGGCATGTATTTCAGAGGTGGCGCACTTACCTAGCACATGTAAAGGGTGGGGGAGAAGAAAACACATCTAGTCTGTGCTACTGTCCAAAACAAAAAATAATCTGTTTTACATCAATGGCTGAAAAACCACATCCACATTTATAATTCATATATGCTTCAACATGAGATCAAAGAGAACAGTGCATCCTGCATGTGTGTAAATGCACACAGAGGGAAATGTATCTCTTTAAAAATAAACAGCAACTTTTCCTAATACTTATATAAAATTATAAAATCATGAGTCATGATCTGTCTGTCACCCTATAGCTTTTCTTCCGTGGGAAACGTAACAAAGAAAATATAGCTCTTATTACATTAAGAAATAATTATCAAATAGAATAATACCATAAATTTTAAAATATATATATATATAACCTAAAAATGCAGAATAACTGAGACCTTCAGGTCTGAAAAAATAATTTACTCTGACTCATCATGTTCCTTTGTAGATAATCTTTTCTTTTTACTCTAAAAGTTGTTAGACTTAATTGAGTTCATATTCTTAAATTTTACTATAGCCTTCAACATGAGGGCTTTTCATCTTTCCTGAGCAGCATTACATTCACTACAGTGCCTTCTTCTCAACTCTAAGTAATTTACCATCACTATTTCTTTGAATACTTTTTTCTCTTTCAATTTCTTTTCTTTTCTGGAAATACTATTGTTGAAATGCTCTACACACATTCATATTTCTGAACTTTCTTCAATATTCTATCTGTACTTTTTATTCTGTATCAGAGTTCCTCAACATGATATTCAATTTCAGTAATTCATTTTACCATCTCATTTATTACATTCTTTCCTTCAACAATGATATTTGCAATAGCTAATATACCCACTCTTTTCACTTGATGATTTGGTGTTTCCTAGTGCTGTGCTACCATCCTTCATTGCTCAGTATTTTGCGTTTATCTTATTGATTTCTCTGTCCTAATAATTCTACTTCATAAAGTTTATACTACAGTAGTCTCCTTTATCTAGAGGGAATGTGTCTCAAGATCCCAGTGAATCTCTGAAACCGTAAAAAGTATTGAGTATATGTATCCATGTATGCACTACATGATATACCTATGCATAACATTTATCTGTGTCAAGGTTTAATATATGCATTAGATACTGTGATGGTTAAGTTTTGTTGTCAACTTGATCTTTTAATTATCTTGGGTGGGTCTGTAAGGATGTTTACAGGAAGGCAGAGTCTCAGCAAGGGGCAAAATATAAAGGAGCTCAAAGAAGCTAGAAGTAAACATCCTTTCTTGTGTGAGCCATGCAGGAAGGAAACTCCAGAGACTCAGGAAGCCATAAAGTCTGGGGAAGGGTTGTAAGACCCCATCCTAAGCCTATATAAAGGAGAAGAAATTCTCTCTGCCATCCAGCCTGTTCCCTGTTCTATGTGTGTGGTGTAGGTGATGGGTTTTTCTCTCTCTGCTCATACCTGTGAAAGAGAGACAGCCTCTTTCGCTGTTATGGAATTTCCCCTCAATCTATAGTTTCAATAAATACTTTCCTCCCCAAAATTATGCCTGGTTTGAAGATTCATCCCAGCATTGTGTGGCTGACTAAGACAGATACAATAAGAGACTAAATAATAAAACAATTATAACAGTAAATGTAATAAAACTACCAATACTGCTCTGCTTGCATGTGGGGAGCATCATTAAGTAAAATCAGGGTTACTTGAAGCCAGGTAGCGGCAGTGTGCTGACAGATGATCTGAACACCGAGCATGACCAGTGGCATGTGGAGTAAAAGTATGCAAACAGCCGACAAAGAAGGAAGAAGTATGGTGTGAGATTTCACCATGCTACTCAGAATTTAAATCTTATGATATCTGAAAATTTCCACTTAATAATTGCAGACTGTGTTTCACTTCAAGTAACCAAAACCAGAAAGGCAGGAAGTGCTGCTGCTATACTGGTTATTTTTGTTTGGTTGGTTAGTTTTTCAAGGTAGGGTCTCTCTCTAGCCCAGGCTGGCTTGGAACTCACTCTGTAGTCACAGGTATGCCCAGAGCCTTATTTTCTAGGTGCTTCTAAGTCCTATAAACTTGAGACTCATATAAACCATTACAAATCCGTTCCTTGTCAACACCATACAAGGACCATCTTTGCACCCATGGAATGAAGCCTACTTGATAAAGGTGGGTGACAGTTTTCATGTGTCCTTGAATGAAATTTGAAAAAATTTTATTGAGAACTTATGCATCTAAGTTTATCAGGGATATAATTTTCATTTTGTCGTGTCTCTGGTTTTCATATTGGTGTAATGCTAGCTTCATGAAAGGCATAATGGAGTGTTCCCTCATTTTCAGTTTTATGAAATAATGCACAAGCAGTGATTTCAGTTCTATAAAGATCTGGTAGGATTCAGCAGTGAATATGTCTGGTTCTAGATTTTTTTGTTGTTGTAAGAGATTCTTAATCACTGTGTCACTCTCGTTAGATGTAAAAACTCTATTTAAAAATGTTTTTTTTCTTCTGTGTTTAACTATTGGTAGATCTCACAGTATCTGACTCTACCTGCACAAAACCTGCATAATAGAAGGGGAAAATAATGACATCAAAATAGAAGAGAGACTAGTTGGAAAGAAGGGGTTCAGTGGAGGGAGAATTGGGGAAGGAGAAAAAGGGAGTGGTGGGAGGGGATTAAAATCATGGTATATTATCTGTATTTATGGAAGCTGTCAATATAAAAATTAAAGCAATTCATCCTTTTTTTTGGGGGGGGGGCTCTTTGCCTTGGTTTTTGTTACTTGTTATGCATTGGGGTTTACCCATCTGGATATAAACCCTTTGTCATGTCAAGAATGTAGCCACAGTGGCTCCACTGGTAGACACAGGGTGTGTGCTAGGGCCAGGCAGGCTCCAGGAACAGGCTCACATCTAGACTGCGATCTCACTGGGCCTGGACCAGGACTGTTTCAGGTGATCTACTTGAACTGGGGACAGGAACCTGTGCCAAGTGACCTGGTCCTCCTGACACTCCAGGTGTCATGTGTGGATTGTGCGATCATTTGGACAGTGGCCTCACTTCCTTCCTTTAAACAAGAGAAGCACAGCACTCAGGAAGTGGAGACAGGAAGGTTGTGAATTCAGGATTAACCGAGGCTGTACAGCAGCAAGTCCCTGCCTTTAACTGGCTAAAGTGAAAACTAAGTGTTCGTTGCAGAAGCACAATGACCTAGATTTGGATCTCCAGGACTCAGTAAAAAGCCTGGTATGCAGCATGCACATAGAATCCCAACAATGGGGAGGTGGAAACAGGTGGATCCCTAAGGCTCACGTGCTAGTGAGTCTAGTGGAATAGACTCTAGGTTCAGTGAGAGGCTTTGTCTCAAAGAAACTAAAGTGGAAAGCTCCTGAGGAAGACACCTGACATCAACCTCTGACCTCCACATGCATATATGCACATGTACTTGCACACAGATATACAAACCCATTCACATATATGCATGCGAACCACACACATACAAAAACAGGTGGATAATATTTATAAATTTATCAGGCGTAACAAATCTAAACAATATTACATTCAGTGACTAGTTTGCAAGAAGGGTATAATTTAAAAATCCTAATTTTAGGGCTGAAGAGATGGCTCAGCAGTTAATTTGCTTGCCTTTCTTTAAATCCTAAGAACCAGAGTTCAATTCCTCAGTACCCACATAAAGCCAGAGTCAGTTTGTAGCAGCTGAAGTCCCTGGTGCACCCATTCTCTCCTGTCTCTCATCTATTTATCTGCTTGCAAATAAATAAATTTTAAAAATCCAAATTTTAGAACTTTTCTAAGTCAAACTGTGACTTTATTCACAAGGTGGGGAGAGGTTAAAAAAAAATAGCTGAGTTTAGCAATAAAACCTTGGCCAAACACATCATATTGAGGGTGTGACAGTTTCAGGCAAGTTCCATAGACACCCCCCTCCCCTTGAGTGGGAGGTGTCTAGCTAGAGCTCAAACCTTGGTGCTAAAACTGATTGATCAGGTATGAACCAACCCATCTGTCTCTCTGCTCACCTGGGGCAGGAAATACTCACTGAACAGATAATTCTGTCTCTTCCTCACCGACATGGCCTAGAAGAAGGACCTCTGACTCTCTAGGGACCTATAAGGTCACCTCGCCCCACACCACAGACTAATGGCTGTGGTGAGGGGCTGGATTTCCTTTCCACCTGAACCTTTCCTTCTCATGATCTTTTCTTTTCCTGCTTGTTTAGCTAAACAACATAGATTTTGGCTAAAACCTCTCCCATAGGTTCTCCCCACACTGGTGGCTGGATGTGGTGGCTAGGCTGCTTCCCCTATCTCTTTCCCAAATTCTCTGAACTGACTCTAATCTAGAATAAATGTGTGTGTGATAAGAAAATGTCCTCTGTCAGACCACTGGCATGAAACACAGCCTGTTGCCATGAGTAGGTTGTACACACTCCCTACTGGAAGAGAACAGCGAAGCAAGAAATGAACACTTGTGCAATGGAGGAGCCAAAGCCTGGGAGAGGCAATCAACAGCTTTTAAATTCGGCCAAATATTACACTTAGTGAGGGGGAGCCCTCAACTGGAACTGGGGACTTAGGGCGATATGCACTGGGAGCCAGATTCTTGGGCCCCCAATAAGAGATGCACTATGCAAGCGATTGAAGGAGAGGCTACTAAAAATAGAATCTAGCTAATTCAGAAATGGGTACCCCAGTTAACCTATACCAATCTCACTCTCCGATGGAGATTCTGTTTGTATCTTTCAAAACACAGCAAGAGAGCTGTGGCTCATCCAATCCTACCAACAAACTGCAGGCCGACAGCTGACATCCTGACAAGAGATGAGCCACCCCAGACAAACCGTGGAGGATCCATATGGAACCCCGCAGAGAATGATGGGTTGAACAAGTGACCCAGAGCCACAGCCAATCAGTCAACACAGGATAAGCCAGTGAGACAGACACCAATGATTTTCGACACAACCTAAAGCAGAAGTACAGAGACCCCTAAGTTCTCAACAATAGAACAGCCTTAATACCCACACCACGACTCAGGGAACTGAGCGGAAGAGGGAGCAGACAGATTGTGAGAGCCTTGGTGGGGGAGAATATCCAGAGACATGCCCCCCCCCCAGTAACAACATACTAGGGCTGGAGGAACCAGGCTGACTCCTAGGCAATCCATGGTCCCCAGCCTCAAGGACTGATCCAGACAGCCCACGGAGGAGGATATCCAGCTGACTGGGGATGGGGAAGAGCGGCATTGGGGAACTGGGGATAACAACTCATTGTTTGCCCATTAAATAATGTAACTCATTATGGACAATTTAAAAAATAAATTAATTTTTAAAAAAGAAAAGATAAAAAAAAGAAAATGTTCACTGTCGAAGTTGTCCAATTCTTTGGCATTCTGAGATACTAACTCTGGGGGAAGTACAGCGGTGAAGCCCCGGGTGTTCACCAGTTGTTTCTGAGTCCCCGCTACAAGGGGGTGGTTAAAGTAAAAGTTTAAAGGAACTGCAAAGGAATTATTTGTCCTCAAATATTGAAGGAGCCAGGCATGGTGGCATGTCTTTAATCCCACACTCGGTAGGCAGAGGTAGGAGGATCACCTTGAGATCAAGGCCACCCTGAGACTATATAGTGAATACCAGGTTAGTGAGCTACAAGGAAACCCTATCTCAAACAACAAAAAAAAAAAAAAAAAATTGTAGGAGACTCTTACAGATGTTCAAGAGAAAACACCATGGCTTAGCTTTGTTGGTTTGTTTTGCCTGCTTATACTTCTGGAAGGAGTGCACAGCTAGAAACAAAGGAAAAAATCCTAACTTGAGTAAAAAGCCCACAGGAATGACTAAACAAGCTTGTGTTTTCAGGCTTTGCTGTGCATTCAGATTCAACAAGGAGCCCTAACATCTCCATGCCTGCTGCTTAATTCTGGGCAGAACCAACTGAGCACATTTCTAAGAAGCCCAAGAAAGGGGAAAGGGCAGCTGGAACCATGGAGCCGGCTGAGAAGACTGCACACCAGGTGGAAGAGGCTGGTTGGTGCTGGAAGCATGATAAATGGATGCAGACAGCTACTTCCTGACAATCCATTGAGCTGTCTGCGTCCATAGAATCTTCTCCAGCTATCCCCGCACCACACTGGTGCACAGCCTCAGCACAGCACACATTGGCAGCTGAGTCATGCTGGCTGTATCAAGAGCCTTGCTGAGAGCCCCAGACAGGATTCACTAGTTAGCATAAGACTTAATGTAAGCAATTCTTCTTCAAAAGATGAATTGAGGTTTACTGAAGCAGAAAACTAAAAGCCTTTAATACAAAGCTGTAATTAGCAGCATTGCAAAGTCATAGCAGCAAACCTCTGATTGCAGGTTTGTGGGATACACTACAACACATAGTAATGCAGCAGCAAGTGGCCTCCTGGATATAATTGCCTTTCCTGGAGAAAACCAATTTGGTTCCAAAGAGGTTGAAAAGGAATGCAGATAATTACACATACTTACAATATAATTTCATTGTCCCCCAAAGTAAACTTTTAAAGACATACTTTTATTTTTCCTTTGGTTGTCCCTTGTTATATTCAAACAGAATAGTAAGGTCAAACTTTCACATTTGCTTATTACTTATTTAGTCATTGAGAGATTTAAACATTCCAGGATTTAATACTGATTAAATTCCTCTGCTCCCTGAATAGAATGATGTATTAGGTAGCACTGCCTGAACATGAAACTACAAATCAATATGGATCAAAAGGCACTATTATTATGATTAAACAAGCATAGAGAAGACTGCTAAGAACCTGTGAGAGTTTAGGAATGAGACCCCACACAAGGTTGCCAAGTTCCTCCTTAACCCCTCCCCAGTGAGAGCTTGCCTCTATTAAGCTTGCTTTGCCTCTTAATATGTTCAAAAATGAGTATTATTAATTTTTGTTTCTTAAACATATATGTATTTCTTCTGGTGCTTTTATTTTCTTAGACATGTATGTACTTTCTAATGCTTTTTTTTCCCAAATTCCACACCCCAGCACCCTAACAGCAGTTATGGTTATTTCTTCAGGGGGGGGGGATTGTGACAGGGCCAGGTGCCTGCAGGGAACACCCCTCCCCTTGAGTGGGAGGTATCTAATTAGAGCTACAACCTAGGTGCTAAAACTGATTGGTCAAATATGAACCAGTCAGCTGTCTCTCTGATTCACCTGGGGAAAACTTAAATTCACTTCCCCAGAGGAAGTCAGCCTCTCTTTCCCCACATGGCCGGGCTGCAGAGGGACCTCTGAATTTCCAGGCCTTAGGAAGGTAAGGCCTACCCCTACCCCAGCTAATGGCTGGGGTGGGGGACAGGCTCCAGACTTTTTCCCTCATGAATCTCTCTTTCTCATGATGGGAGCTCACTGTTATCTTTTCTGTTTATGCTTATTTAGCTAAATAATATAAGTTCTGTTAAACTCTCTGACACATGTTTTCCCCACACTGGTGGCTGGAGAACTCTGTAACTCCCCATGTTTCCTTAAATAATAAAGTTTCCCACTATACCTTACTATCTTGTTGTCTATGATTTTAATTCTTTAACTTTATAGACAAGAGCTCGGATATTCTTTAAACTTGGGGTACATTGAGATTTTTACTGGGGGTTATCTTAATTCTAACCCTTCCCCACACCCCATATCTTAATCCGTATCAAACCTGCCAAATGATAATTGACTGAATGAACAGGAAGTCAATCCCTATTCCACAGCAGACCTTTGTTTAGACCAGAAGGGCCAGCCCTCAACAGAATTTTGCTCAACACACAATGGACCTGGTTAGCAGACTCTGTCTGCTCACCTTGGCAAAGCACATCTATATCTTCAGATATATTCCTCGAGGTCCTTCCCTCTAACCCACATTCCAGTCATTCAGATAGAAGCTGATTCCAGAAAATCTACAGATTTACATGATTTCTACTTGTGAAGTAGTCAACAACGACAGTTTTCAAAAAAACCAGCATATCTCAAAACAAGATCTAAAACAATGTGACCAAACTGTCATATGATAACTTACTGTCTTTAAGTTTTCCTTTCTCTTATATCTTGAATGAAATATGTAAAATTTCACTTTTGTGTATGTAATAAACAATAATTGTTACAGAAACTATCTGACCAGAGAATGTGACAGATGTTTTCAAAGGCAAACATGTCAACTGGATGATTCACCTAGTTCATTTTTGCAAAAATAAAAGGATGCAAAACATGCAGTGTGTCATGGTTTGATCCAGGTGTCCCCCACAAACAAATGAATGTGTTCTCGGTAATCGATCCTCAGCTGATGGCAGTTTGGGTTTTACAACCTCAATGAAGCTGTGTTGTTGGGGGCGGGGTTTGGGGTTATAAACCAGCTTCCCCTTGCCAGTATTTGGCACACCTTCCTGCCGCTATTTCCAGTGTTTTGGCAGAGGTCATGTCCACCCGTCTGCTCGTGCCATCGTTTTCCCTGCCCAGATGGAGTCTCCCCTCGAGTCTGTAAGCCTAATAAACCCATTCCTCCACAAGCCACTTTTGCTTGGGTTCTTTCTGCACAGCAACTGGAAAGCTGACCGCAACACAGTGTTACCTGTTTACCTCCAGGAGCTTGAAGTGTTAAACAGCCACCTCACATGCCCGGCCTTGCTGGGATTCAACTTCCTGCATCAGCAAACCAAGTAGTCACCATGTGCTCTGCTAACTACTGACATGAGCAGCATGCTAGACAGAAGGTCGGCCCATCTCTTCATCCTTATTTTTTCTAACCTGATTTTCCCTCACCTCCTATTCTTTCTTAAAAAGCATTCTTTGATTACTGATTTTTCTGCTCTGCTTTGAGCCCACTCTCCTTTCAATCTTAACTCACTACTCACTTCCCTTTACATTCTCTCCTCTCAATCTACTCTGGCTTTTCTTCATGCTACATTCTTCACTGCCACCCCGGTTTTTCCTGCTCTGACCTCTGCCTGAGAAGCCACTCTCCAGTGCTTACTGCCCTCTCCCAGTCGCCTTTCCACAAACCTCTACTGTCCTTTTCCCAAAGCCATGGCTCTCTGGGGGGAGGAAAAAAATCAGAGCTAAAATTCCAAATGACTAGAAAAGCTACACTATAGATGGAACAGAAATTAATATCGCTAATCTCTAACGCTACAAAACAAACCTGCATGACAAAGGGCCAAGTCAGCCACTGCTTTCTTTATAGTAAGCACAATGGAACAACTAAAATGCCAGATACACAGAAAAAAAGTGTGGCTTACATGAAAAAATGTGGAACTAAGGCACTATTGGAGCTATAAAAATGGAAGCACGAGGTAAGAAGCAACGGCTGAAACCTAAAGAGCTTTAACATTGGTACATTAATCCTATCAAACTAAAGAGGTAGCAGCCATTAGGGCAAAGCTACATAAATTATTTAATAATGACCTTCGGCATAAAATCTCAATGGCATTTAATTACTAAAGGTAATTCTGGGACTTCAGGTTTTCTCAAAATCACTCTGAAACTCTCTACACGTTACTCTACCAGAGCAGCAATGTTCAAGAAGCTTGTTCAGAAATTGCCTGGAGATTATCCTTGGTTAAAGAAGAAGAAAAAAACTATCAGAACAAAAAGTGCCCTTCATTTTATTTAAAGCAACTAGCATAGTAAAAACTCATGCCAACTAATTTGTGATGGAATTTAAATTAAATGAAGGGGCAATTTCAGAACACAGTGTGAAGGACATAAGCAGGTTACAAGGACAGAAGGCTACAAGGAAAAATGGTTACCCAGAGTGGGAAAGACTATCTTCAGACATTTGTAGAGTGGGAATTAAGGAAAATTTGAAGTAGTCCTAATAAAATATAACAATGCTCAAATGTTTTACAACGCAGAATTTATTGAGCACTATTTGTTCAAAGACAAATCGTATTTCTTAAAATGAGTTTAAGCTAAATGGAAAGGGTCTTAGAACATACCAGGGTGACTCAATCTGTTTTAGTTTCCAAAGTACTAAAATTGAATGGAGAGAGAAAGCTCCAGGTGGGTATTTTATAATAGGGCAAAATTTAAAGAGCTAACCATACAAAAATAAGAATATCAAAGAGTAAGCAGGAGAAGTTTATTGTCCTTAAAGCTTAGTTATTTTTAAAACCTAAAACACATTGCATTCTTATCATACTTCTTTATCAGTTAATGCCATTTCAAACAAATTACGAAAGCAATATAAACAGCATTGCTTCAAATATCTGTCTCTAAATACACAAGTTGTTTATTCCTTCTGTTAGGATATATCAAGATATTAGAGACATATACTACTTCATACAAATTCACATCTATTGCATATGACCCTGACTCTTACTGCTTATTCTGAATCAAGGGCAAAAATCGCCTATTATTTGTGTACCTTGCATACAAAACAGTTTAGTTTGCTAAAAATCAATAACTGAAATATTTGACTGATTTCTGCATGCTCTAATTACAGAATTCACATCATAAGGTCACAGGGTTCTTTCTACCTGCTTCTTCAAGTTTTCCACATTAACAGTCAATATCAAGGGTAGGAATTTTAAATGTCACTATCTGTTCTCATTATAATGGTGACAAAACCATAAGTGTGATTCAGTATTTTTATACTGAGGATGGTGAGATTTGCTTGCTGTGAAAATACCAATAATTCACCTCCCGTGCCTTGTCCCATCTTAAAGTCTCTTCTTTCACAGACTGAAAGTAAATGTTAGCAAAAGTACTGTGCTAGGCAACAATATAAGGAGGGCTCCAAAGGCATCCTTGGTACTGAAAGGCCCTTCACCTTGGGATGAGAACTGAGTTAAAGGGGCTCTTCATACAGAATACCAACTACCAGTTAAAAATGTACACCAAGCTAGCTGGGCGTGGTGGCACATACCTTCAATCCCAGCACTCGGGAGGCAGAGGTAGGAGGATCGCCGTGAGTTCAAGGCCAGCCTGAGACTACAGGGTGAATTCCAGGTCAGCCTGGGCTAGAGTGAGACCCTACCTCGAAAAACCAAAAAAAAAAAAGTACACCTAGCTAATCAGAAAGGGGATGCTGATGAAATCAGTGCCTGACACCATGACATACTTGCTTCATAACTACTTCGCCTCTGCTCCAGGATTCCTGATCAACAAGCCTGCAATCAAATCTGAGCTCCCGATGAAGGAAGTCCATCCAAAAGAAACCAAAGGACACATGAGTTCATGATTTCAACAAAAATTCATCAGCTTTGAGAGAAAATAATTCATAAAAACAACCTCAGTATTATATCTTCTTTTCGTTCCTTCCTTTCTTCCTTCCTTCCTTTCTTCCTTTCTTTGTTTTGCAAAGCTGGAAATAAAACCCAGAGATTTTTGCAGGCTTTGCAACTTCTCTACCAATGAGCTATCCTCCCAACTGTCCAATATTATAACAATTCCAGTTTAAAGACAATAGATTGATGAATTTAAGACCACATAGTCAAGGGGACAGAAATGAAAATATTAGCAAAATCAATTATCCTGAAAGTACTCGAAACATTGTTTCTTCATGTCCTTGATTTTCAACATAGGGTTTTGACTAAATTCACCTTTCCATACTTACGTAAGTTTTATTTTAATCTCTTAACCTCCAATTTTTGACAAAATGGTCAGAAACAATCTCTGTTTATCCATTTTCCAGTACTTGTTTCGCCATCATCACCACCAATATAAGGACATGCACTAACCAGGCATGTTCAACACTTTTCTGTTTAAAACCTCGGTTAATCATTTGCCTGTCATAATCCTGAGGCTGCAGAAAAAACAAATGGCAGTTTGGACTGGAGACCTGAGAAATCTAAGGGACCAGAGCAACTCTGCAGCCACACACACCCAGCACAGCTGATCTAAACAGCAGATTAGCAGACTCAGCCTGCCCAAAGCCTGACTGGGAATGAGCCAGCCTCATACTCAGCATGGGTAAAAATAGAGGCCATTCTAAGAGGTGATAGGACATTCTAGAATTGATTGATGTACCTTTGCTATGCATTGCTATTTTTAATTAAGCTGGGTTTTGACAGTGAATTTGTCACATTTGATATCTCTTGATCTATATAGTGCCTTGTCACTTTCTTCTTTCATTCTTAGAGACAGAGACTCGCCACACCCAGGCTGACCTGAAACCCAGTATAAACCACGAATATCAGCCTCAGAGCCAACAGAATTCAGGGTGTGAATTAACATCAATCCTTATGAATTTTGGCTTTGTTAAGATGACCTTTTAATACCCACTCCTGCATAAATATACTGTGCTGGTTTTGTTTATATGTATATTATCTCAAATTTGCATATCAGAATTGTATTTTGCTCCATCACACCTACTAGAGAATATTTTCATACTAGAGAACTACAATTCATTGGGTCACTTCAGTTATTCTGGGAGTAATATAAAAGCCACACCTGGTATCTTGGGTTCCCACCCTAAAGATAATAGAACTTCTGATCTACACATCCAAGAATACTGCAGATAATTAGAAAACCCAAGTAAGTATTGAATTAACTCAAGATGCAAAAGTTTCTAACATTTTAATACAAGAAACCAAAAAAAAAAAATCAAGACAATATAATTCCACGAAAAAATTAAAATCCTTCAAAAATGACCTCTAGTGAGGATGACTTAAATGAAATGCCTAAGAATTCAAAAGAATGATTAGAACTATGTTCAAAGAAATCAAAGAGGAAATCAAACTCCAGAAGGAGAACACAGGAAACCAGCTTAAAGAAATAAGGAGGGCAATACAAGATATAAAGGAATAGATATGAAAAAGAAATAATCAGAAGTGCTAGATATGAAAAATACAATAAGTCAAACACAAAACTCTATAGAAAGTCTCGCCAATAGAATGGATCAAGGAGAGGACAGAATATCTAACCTGAACGACAAGGTGGCAGATCTGGAACAGTCCCACAAAGAGAAGGACAAACTAACAGGAAGGTATGAATGGGTATTTCAAGACACTATGAAGAGATCAAACATAAGAATTCAGCGTATAATGGAAAGAGAAGAATTTCACTCTCAAGACATAGTAGATATTTTCAACAAGATCATAGAAGAGAATTTCCCCAAGTGGTGCTAGTGCAGACACAGGAACCATTTAAAACACAAAACAGGCAAAACCAGGAAAGAAATTCTTTGTGTCATATTATAATTAAACTACTGACCAAGCAAAGCAAAGAAAGTATATTGAAAGCAGTAAGAGAGAAGTATCGAGTAATTTATAAATCCAAGCCCATCAGGATAACAGCAGATTACTCAACACAAAACTTAAAAGCCAGAGGGCTTGGGGTGATATCTTCCAAGTTCTGAAACATAAAAATTGTTAGAGCAGAATACTATATCCGGCAAAGCTATGCATCAAAACTGAAAGAGAGGGCTGGAGAGATGGCTCAGCAGTTAAGGCACTTGCCTCCAGTGCCTAAGGCCCCCGGTTCAATTCCCCAGGACCCACATAGGCCAGACCCACAAGGTGGTGGCCTTGGTGCGCTCTCTCTCTCTCTCTCTCTCTCTCTCTCTCTCTCTCTCTCTCTCTCTCTCTCTCTCTCTCTCTATCTCTCTGCTTGAAAATGAATAAATTTTTTTAAAAACTGAAAGAGAAATAAGGACTTTCCACAACAAAGACAGGCTAAAGAAACATATATCTACTAAGCCAGCCCTACAGAAAATACTTGAATGGATCCTTTAGACTAAAAAGAAAGAAAAATGCATATATGAAAAAACAGGAAATAATAAATAATATTCAAATAATAGGTAATACAAGAGAGTAAAGAAAAACAGGAAAAAACACAAAAACAAAAGCATGGCATGAAAAAATACATACCTTTCAATAATGATTCTTAACATCAAAAGCCTCAATGCTCTGACAAAAAGAAACAGACTAACAGACAAGATTAAAAGGCAGAATCCTTGTTTGTTGTCTCCAAGAAATATACCTCTCCATAAAAGATGGATACTTCCTAAGGATGAAAAAAAAAAAGGTATTTCAAGCAAATGGGCCTAGGAAACAAGCAGGTGTTGATATCCTAATATCAGACAGGAAATATTTCAAACCAACAGTAGCTAAGAAATATAAGGAAGGTCATTATATACTGATTAAAGAAAAAATTCAACAGGAAGACATTATAATTCTAAATATATATGCACCAAATATACGTGCTCACAATTTCATTAAAAGAAAAAAACTTGGGGGGGGCAGCAACAATAAACAAGGGGGAAAGAGAAAAAAAAACAAAAACTGGCTACCTCTGGTGCAGTTCATACCCCCTACCCCTATCCTATAGACAGATTCAGAATGTGCACTGAGGAAGTACCCCAGTAGGTAGGGGACAGAGAGGAGGGAAACTGGGACACATTCTCAAGATTTGCTCATACAATATATAAACTTATTCATAATAAAGATATTTTTTAAAAAAGAAAAAAACTATTAGAATTAAGGTCACAGATAACACGAAGCACAGTTGCAGTGGGAGACTTCAACACACCACTCTCACCTACTGACAGGTCATCCCAGCAAAAAATAAACAGAAAAGCATCTGGATGAAATGACACTATAGGACACATGGACCTAACATTTTATCCAAATACTACAGAATATTCTTTTCAGCAGCACATGAAACATTCTCTAAAATAAACCATATGTTATGACATAAAAAAATCTTAACAAATTCAGGAAAATGTAAACAATTCCCTGTACTCAATATGATAACAATGGACGTGCTCATCTGTGCAATAATGGAGTCAAACCTAGATGGGTAATCAACAGCTTACTGATTTGCTAAGAAATCTGCTCAGTGGCAAGGAACCCTTAATTGGAATCCATGGCAAAATCTTATGGGAACCAAGAACTTGGGCTCCAAGGGGAAATTTCCACTAACTGAACAGTCTTCCAGCTTAACTGAAAAAAGAGAGCTACAAAGAGGATACACAAATTAGAATTTTGCCAAATTAGCAATGTTTGTCTCATTAAACCTACACTGATCTCACTCTTCCATGGAGATCTTGTTTGTATTTTTCCACAAGGCAGAGAGAACCATGGACAACCAATTCCACCAACAAGACATGGGATGATGGCTGACATCCTGGCATGAGATGAACCACCGCTGGCCTATCATATAGGGCCCAACAGAAACCTATGAGAAAGTAGCAAGATGAACAAGAGAAGAGACGTATCATCACAGCATGTCAGATAACCCATGAAAGGTCAATGGAGACAGACACGAATGATACCCAACACAACCCAAAGCAGAAGTCCAGAGACACTTATGATCTCAACAATAATCCAGACTTAAAACTCACCTACCATGACTCAGGGAACTGAGCAGAAGAAGGGTCAGAAAGACTGTAAGAGCCATGGTGGGGGAGAATATCCAGAGACATTGCCCCCTTCAGCAATAACACACAAAAGTGAAAAAAAAAAAACTGACTACCTCATGCAATTCATAACCCCCTCCCCCATGGACTGGATCAGTATGTCCACCGAGGAGGGCCCCAGTGGGTTGAGGAGAGAGGAAGGAATTGGGGATGCATTCAAAAGATTTGCTCATACAATGTATCTAATTATTGACAATAAAGATATTTTTAATTTTTTAAAAAGAAATGGTAGTTTGGATTGCTTAACTAATAAAGGAGAGAGCCCTGAATCCATATGGTCCCAAAGCCAAGTTTTGACCATGTACTATTGCTGTTGTAAAATGTCAGATTGACATTTATTAATCTTAATACTTTATTTTCCCAAGCATCTTTTCTTCCCGAGCTATGGCCTGTAGATTATTTTCACTTCTCTCATCTACCTCAGCTCAGAACAAAGACGAGCAGGCACTGACACGTACAACCTCACTCCTTCCAGGGACAGGGAGATGGCTATCAATAAAGAAACTGGTAAGAGTCACTCAATATTATGAGCCATTCAGTTAAGCTGGAAGATTGTTCAGATAAAACTCAGAATAAGAAATTGTCAGGCTTCATAAAATTGATATTATCCCAATAAAACTTGGTTAAATAGTCATTCTTCATTCTTCACAGGGAAAACCCAAAAGCAAAGAAAACAAAGCTTAGAAGCAATCTTATAAAGTTAATATTATCTTTGCAATAAATAAAGCCCATGCAGAGATTTCACAAGTTACACCCAGAAGTCAACCTTAAGGTGTAACTTAAACGCAGTTTTTAAAAGTAAAAATCGGGCTGCTGGCATATAAAAAGACTTAAAATAAGCAAACTCTTAAAAGACATTCTTTGGGCTAGGAAGACTGCTCAGTGGTTAAAGGCACTTGCTTGCAAAGCCAACTCGTTTAAGTTCAATTCCCCAGCACCCACATAAACTGGACACAAAAACTGGCACAACATCTGGTCTTTGTTTGCAGCAGAAAGAGGCCCTGGTGCACTCATATACACACGCACATATGCAAATAAAATTTTTTAAAAGATTCTTAAGAGCCCGGGGTGAGGCTGCGGCCGGGGAGGGTGGTGGAGCTCCCGGCAGTGGCGATGTCGTGGTGGAAACTGGCCTGAATTGGCTGTAACCGTGGAGCCACAAGCAGGTGCTTCTCGCCGGCACCGGTGGTGGGGGTGCTCGGGGTACCCAGTATGGAGCAGAGTCCCCGTAAACAAGGGCGCCTCCTTCCAATACCCTGCAACGGGTTGGAGAGAGCTTCAGGGTAGAGCGAGTGGAATTCCGGTCGCTCTCCTCCCCCATCTCAGCCCCTTGGATGGCCAGCGCGGACATCCACCTGTGTCCAACCCAACATCCTCTTGAAATGTACTCACAATCCCTTGCGTCCACCAGCCTTAAAGGAATTATCTCTCAAGATGCCAGGGCGTTCCAACAGCAGTACAGGCTTTATATCCTTCAGTGGTATCGAGTCTGCTCTCTCCTCCTTAAGAAACTTCCAGTCCTGTATCAGCTCTGGAATGGACACAGTCTCCAGTGTTGCTTTGGACCTTGTGGAGACTCAGACTGAAGTGAGCAGTGAATATAGCATGGACAAGGCGATGGTTGAGTTTGCAAAAATGGACCGGGACCTGAACCATTACGTTAAGGCTGTGCAGTCTACAATAAATCATGTCAAAGAAGAACGTCCAGAAAAAATACCAGATTTGAAATTATTAGTGGAGAGGAAATTTTTGGCTTTACAAGACAAGAGTTCTGATGCCGACTTTCAAAACAATCAAAAATTTGTCCAGTTTAAGCAACAGCTGAGAGAACTAAGGAAGCAGTATGCTATGCATGCTGACAGAGACACCGATGGGACAGAAGGAATCGATGAAGATATGATTGTGACCCAGAGCCAGACCAACTTCATCTGCCCCATTATGCAGTTGGAAATGAAGAAGCCTGTGAAAAATAAAGTGTGTGGCCACTTCTATGAAGAAGAAGCCATCGTTCGCATGATCGAGTCCAAACACAAGCGGAAGAAGAAGGCCTGTTGCCCTAAAATTGGCTGTAGCCACACAGATATGAAGATGTCCGACCTCATCCCAGACGAAGCCCTGAGAAGGGCTATCGAGAGCCACAACAGGAAGAAAAGACATCACCCTGAATAGGAGCAAGCCACCTTTCCACAGGGACATCAGCAGCCTACCTCCAACTCCAGCCATCTGTGAGGAAAGTTAGAAAGCAGTTAAGGCCTGGCTGCCCTGCATACTTGATGGTTTAAGAGTAACGGAAAGCATTTTTTAAGTTACATAATAAAAATACAAATCACATCATATGCTTTATTTTTGAGTGTTATATAATTTTAAATAAAACATTGATTATCTGCAAAAAAAAAAAAAAATATTCTTAAAAACCAAGTAGACACCATATTTAACCTGGTAAGGAAGACCTTAGAGAAGAAAATCCACTTCCTGGTTTTCAGAAGTATCACCATCTATAACATTGCACATCTGACAGTGGTCAAAGGAGCAGATGACTGACACTCAGAATGTGCCTTACTCTCTAGAAAAGCCCACCAACAAATAAGACTTAGTTAAGCACTCCAAAAAAAAAAATGAAACTTACCTGACTTTTCTGCTGCTGGTCAAAAGTAATGATTTTTTCTTTCTAATCTCATCCTCCTCCTGATATTAGACAGGCCACTTACAGCTCTAAAGATGAACAAAATGTTCAACTTTTCTTTCAGGTCTGAGAATGTAGAGCTCAGTCTGGAGACCACAACAAAAGCCATTCACACTGGTTTACTATGTGTCTCTCCCCTCACCACAAAGCATCAAATATGGTGTACTGAGTTTGAGATCTTGGTAATGAACAGAAAATCAAGTGCTAGTGCTGAATCTAAGCCTTGTTCTGATATGCCAAAACTTTATGAGTAAACAGAAGCCATGAAAAGGAAAACACAGAGACAAAGAGAGAGGTAATGTAGTAAGTACTTAGAAAATAAATTGAGTTTAAATGGGAAATATAAGACAAAATGAACCTGCAGAAAGTTCTAAGTCAATGGTTTATAAAAATTCTATAGTGAACCCAATTGTATGTACATTTTAAAAATATTTTTATTTATTTATATGCAAGCAGAGAGACAGAGAAGAGAGACAGAGAAAATGGGCACATCAGAGCCTCCAGTCACTTCAAATGAACTCCAGATGTGTGCGCCACTTTGTGCATTTGGCTTCATGTGGGTACTGGGGAATTGAACCCCTTTGTAGGCAAGCACCTTAACCCCTGAGAAACCACAATCTTAATATAAGCATTAAAATTTACTGTATCTATTCAAAGACATTGCCCCCCTCAACAACAACACACAAAGAAAAAAAAACTGACTACTTCTTACACAATTCATAACCCCCTTCCCATGAACCGATCAGGCAATCCCACTGAGGAGGGCCCTCAGTGGGTTGGAGGTACCATCACTAGTTTTTTTCATACAATGTATCTATTTATTAACAATAAATAATTTTTTTAATTACTGTACCAAACTTACCAAAGGTAACATTTGCATATCATCTGAAATATTAAATATATATCTTTAGATAAATTAAATAAATATTCACTACTATCATCTAAGTAAACCACAGGAAAACGGCCAAATAGAACAAGAATAAATAAAGACTTTTCTAGGGGCTGGAGAGAGAACTCACTTGATAAACTGCTTGCTAAGCAACTCTGAGTACCTGATCCTCAGACCTCACATAAGGAACCAGAGGCTGTAGTAGGCTTCTGGAATCCCAATGCGCCAAGCATGAGAAGGGAGACAGAAATAGGATTTCCTGGAAGTTTGCAAACAGTGGTGAACAAGAGACCCTGCTTCAAATGAGGAAGGGAAGGACTAAAAAGAAAGTTGTCCACTGACCTTCACATACATGATAGATAGATATAGATAGATAGATAGATAGATAGATGGATGGATGGATGGATGGATGGATGGATGGATGGATGGGATGATAGATAGATGATAGATAGATAGATAGATAGATAGATAGATAGATAGATAGATAGATAGATGATGGATGGATGGATGGGATGATAGATAGAGAGACAGATAGATAGATAGATAGATATAGATAGATAGATAGATAGATAGATAGATAGATAGATAGATAGATAGATAGATATAGACAGACAGACAGACAGACACTATAAAGCTGGACATTGGTCACACATACTTCTAATCTCATCACTTGGAAAACAGAAGCAAGAGGGTCAGGAGTTCAAAACCAGCCTCAGGGGCACTTGCCTCCAGTGTCTAAGGCCCTGGGTTCAATTCCCCAGTACCCACATATGCCAGACCCACAAGGTGGTGGCCCTGGTATGCTCTCTCTCTCCCTCTCTCTCTCTCTCTCTCTCTCTCTCTATATATATATATATATATATATATATATATATATATATATACACACACATATATGTATATATATATACATACACACATATTTCTCTGATTGAAAAATAAATAAAATAATTTTTAATAAAACAGCCTCAGCTACGTAATGAGTTTGAGGCCAAACTGGGCTACATGAGACATTCTCTAAAAAGAAAGAAAAGAGGTGGGAGGGGAGGAGAGGGGAGGGGAGGGAAGGAGAGGAGATCAAAAGACTTCCACAAAATTGGGCATGAGAAAGAGAATCCCACCATCCTAAAAAGTTTTCTTTTTTTGCAAAGCTCAGAAAGGCTAATTCTTTTCTCAAACATACTAACCCTCCACAACCTCCCAAGGCTGTGAAAGCACCTGTACAAGATAGGGCTCAGAACAAGCATTCAGTAAGTACTTCACTGACTGACTGTGGAGATCATTAGGTTTGTTGCCATTTGCTTTACAGTCCCTTAGAACCTTCACTCACTCATCCTAGACAGCAAAGGGCTAACAGTGAGCATTGGGTTGGTGACTATTAGACCAGATCTAAGGTCTGAAGAGAAATTAATACATTAAAATTAGTCATATGCCGGGGGAAGTAAATAGCTCGACTATATGGATCGAACCCAATATCTGTTTAAACACATAGCAAGCCTTTACCATCAAAAGAGAAAGTACTTATAAAAAGCTACCCAGTGGTTGGCAGTATGCTAAGATTTGCCATAGTGAAGAATCAAAGAAATATATGCAGTAGTGAAGCACTGATTTCTTTAGAAAATGCAAGCAGTAAATCAGCCTCGAAGATAGCAAGATAAAGCAAATTAGTCTCCAACAAGTTTCTAATTATTAGACACAGAAAAAGCTAATAACTACAGTGGACATCCCAAATATATTTTTACAAATCAACAAAATTTTTTAAATTACTTTGGTATTCTTAATACTGTTACAAAATCTGCATACTTCAGAACTGTTTATTCTTGTTTTGTAAATAATTCATCTGGGATGATGGACAGATAAGTAGCAAAACTTATACTTACTCAATTTTTAAAAGGTTGTATAAATTTTCATCTTTATGTGACAGGCTCTTTAGAATGACAAGTAATGTGAAAGTAAAAGTAAATGAACATAAACTAACTGGTCTTGTCATTAATCTTCTCTTTCCTTAATAATCTAGGTTTGGATCAACATGTTCTGAATTTTACTCATCAAGCACTCAATGAATCTGTCTCCTCCACAACACAGTTCCACCACAACAGTGATACATATCCTCATTATAATTAACCTAATGGTCTGTTCACCCATCATACTTGGAGGTCTACTTCATTATCCTAAATTAACATTTTCATTCCATTAAAGTCACAGATAATAAAAAACATTGCTTCTATGTGTAGTTTGCAACACATTTAATCGATCGTATTCTTTTTTTAGTGACTACAAGCACTTAAATGCTCTTTGAAAAGCACTTAGAACTACTAGCAGCCCAGTGATTTATTTACTCACAGAGCAAGGCATTAATAAGGAAAATACAACTGCAGCATTTCAAAAATAAACATCTTTTTATTAGCTCAATGAAAGTGTTAGAAAGGTATTGATTGGATATTTTTTTAAAAGGTACAATGGTTCTCCTCAAAGAAGATGGCTTGTATTTACATAAAATAATTGAGTAATCCTGACATATCATTTTATTCTCCATGCAATGAGATTTAATTTCTCAAGTTTAGTATCAGACATAAGAACAACAATAAAGTCATTTGAATTGTTCAAGCGGACTGCTTAAAGACATTTTCTGGTAAATGTTTGCCAATTTGATGTGAAATTATTTGATCACAAATTCTTTGATATAAATTCAGCACCTAGGGCTAAATAATCATCTCCAGGATAGAAATTTACATGTTTATCAGCCTGTTGTTGTTTACATTCCAAATTAATCCTGTTGATCAAAATGAAAACATGCAGCTCAATTTGACTTAAAAAGAATTTAAAACATTTCAGAAATTCCCAAATTAACAACGTATCTGCAAAACTGTTGCTAGAACCCACCGTACTCATTATGGACAATAAATTTATATTTAAAAAAAACTGTTGCTAGACCCAAGTCTCTCCCACTGTCTATCCTACCCACCCCTCAAAAAAGAAAAAAAGGTTGTCTGTGCATTCTGAGCAGGATGTCACACTGTAACCCAGCCTGGCTTAAAACTGTTCTTATTTAAACTATTCTGAGGCACATTTTCTACTGCCTGCAAAAAATCACAATGCCATCCACCAGCCTGGGACAGGAAAAGCAAAAGACCATAGATTTGAGAATAAAAAGGACTCAAGGCCAGGCACGCAAATGAACAACCTATAATCTCCGCTATCCAGGAGCCAGAGGCAGGAAGATTTCAAGTTTGAGACAAGCGTAGGTAACAGAAAGAAGGCGCACCATCCTTGAAGGCCAGGATGCTTCAACTTGACAAGGGGTATTTGCAAACACAATGCAGTCTCTTGAACAAGAGGCTGACTCTGAGAACTCGAAGACCTTGAGTCCGTGCTCTAAAGCAGCTATGCATCTGGAGCTGAAAGAACATGGCTGAGTCTGACTCCACAATTAGCCAGAATGAGAAAAGGGATGTCACTGTGGTGGTTTGACTCAGGTGTCCCCCATAAACTTAATGTGTACTGAAAGCTTGACCCCCAGCTAATGGCAGCTTTGGAATTGGAATTTTGTTAGAGGTGTGTTGTTGGGGGGTGGGCTTATGGGGTAATAGCCAGCTTCCCCTTGCCAGTTTTTGGCATAACTTCCTGGCACTGTTTGCAGTGCTGTGGTGGAAGTCATGTCTACCTTCTGCTCACACTGCCGTTTTCCCTGCCATGGTGGAGATTCCACTCTAGTCTGTAAACCAAAATAAACCCATTCCTCCCATCAGCTGCCTTTGGTTAGGTTCTTTGTCGCAGCAACAAGAAAGCTGACTACAACAATCATTGACTGTCAATAAATGACAAATAATACATTTGATTTCAGAAAACAATAAACCTATAATTGCAAGACCTGTCAGAGATGTTAAGTCAGAGATGTAGGTATGTCTTAATGTTGTCTTGATAAGAAGTTCGGGAGATATTTATTCCATTCAACATATCTTTTCTATTGTATTTATTTTGCATTCAAGTGTTATTTCTAATTTTTTTTCAAAGGAAAATTAAAAAGCCTTACTATAAGATTTTTCTGCAGGAATTTCTACAGAGAAAAGATTTACACAGTATGAACTTCACAGAGAACAAATAAACAAGGGTACAGGGAAGCAAATACAGTTTGTGGTAAAACCTTGTTAGGTGACAGAATAATTCAAAGTGCTGCCAGCCACAAGTCAATAGTATTCCCTCAGTGTCAGGAGAGTTTATCAAGACTGGGTTAGTCAGAATCCTAGAACATAGAGGAAAGTGAACTCGAAGGCACAGAGGAGTGTACATATGCCTGTGCTTCATGGTAAAGCAGCATCGACAATCAACCACACTTGTATTTTCAAGAGGGAATTAAAATAAATATGATTATAACAGCAAGGTAATTCCTTGCTGTCAACAAATAAGACTGTAGGATCCTTGGCTGGAAAGGTCAATTTAAAAGGTTCTCCTAAAGATAAAATATAATCAAGAAAAAGTAATGAAACTAGAACAAGAAAAGGAAATAAAAAGTTATTTGCCAGAATGTAAATAGTGATTTTGTGATAAGATTCTAAGTTATCTTAAGTTTCTTACTGATTCTTTTCTGTATTTGCTGAACTCTCCAGAGAACATTTTACTCTAGTCATGTAACTATGTATGTATGTAGGTATGTGAATGTGCATAATTTTTAATATTTTAAATGAATAGTAGATACTTAAAAATCTTCCACTTTACAGTAACAGGAAACCTACTTTAAAGATGATAATGTAGTAAAAAGCTTCAAAATTTTTCTGGATGTCAACAATGTTGAATTTATGAAAACAAAAATTTTGGTACTTGTTTTAAACATATTTTACATGATCTGAAATGAAACAATTATAAAATGACAAAATTTACATAAGCTTTCCTTTAAAAAAAGAGTATCTGTATAAGTTCATGGCAGTCTAATTTTCTCAACATAGAACAAAAGGGAGTAAAATAGTTCAGAATGCTGGCCACTATGGACAGAACACTCTGAGAAATAGAAAGTTTCATACAGTTTAAACCTGATTAAGTAAAAAAGAAAATAAATGTGAAATTTATTTGCAATATACTGCCAATTCCACTAAAAAAACTTAAAACCTTCAACCACTAACGTAGCCATAACTAAATTTTTTTAATAATGTGAGCTTAAGTCCCCAGAAAAGAGAAAAACCATGACTGTGTTAATATTCCACAAGGCTGCATGACTATGAAGTCACAATGTCACTTGGAGCTATTATTAATCATCTTAATAGCCATCTATCGCCCACCTCTGCATCTGACCTAACATTCTTTTGAGCATTAGGTAATGCCTCTGAAATAAACTTTTAGCAGACCACTACCTTCAACCAACCCAAAAGCTAAGACTATCACCAGATTACAGCATCTGAGACCTACAGCAGACGTCCCAGCGATGTAAACCCTGCATGCCTGCCTGAGGTCTCCATCAATGCATTTTGGTCAACACAAGTCAACAGCTTGACTTGTGACTCCCTTTGTTCTGTGAGTAATAAAATCTCATGTAACTGCTTCCACAGAGAAGTATGGTACTCAGCACAATGTGAATCCATACTTCCACAACATGGTCACTCATAGTTGTCTCAAGGATTAACTACCTCTTGCTCTCTTTGCAATGAGAACTGTGTGTGGCCTATGATAACAGAAAGACTGAAGTAAACAATAAAAAATTAAAAAATAAAAAAAATCAAGTCATGTCTTCTGAATTCCCCTTAAAAAATAGTGACTAATGATATCTATCCTACAATGCAACATCTCTTTAAAAATTAAAAGAAAAAAATCACAGTTCAAATTTAGGGAGTTAATCAAGAAATCACAGACCACCCTGTCTTCCTCATCCCCCAAAAGATACAGGTATTATTTCCTGCCCATAAATGAGCATTGCCTTTTAAATAAAGTCCTGCACATTTCAGAAACCAACCATTTTAATCTAAATCTCTCTACAAGCATCTAAATGTATTTCATTTCCTATAATGGTGAGATAATTCAGTTTCAATGCACCAATATCCAGATTCAAGATGATTTCAAAAATACCTTAACTTTAAAATATGCTCACATTCATGGAGCTGGTAATTTCAGAGGCCATCACCTCTTTGCTGTAGTTGTAAGAACCAGTAAAAATTAAATAATAAAATAAAGTAAAACTTGCTATGTATTTTAAAAACAATTTTCTTTCTCTTTATTTCCCTTCATACAGTCCAAGATTCAAGAGTAACACTAATAATAATCTGTCCCTGGTGTACTTTGGGTTTTAAAGAAGCAGAGTTTGTAAGGGTGGCCATTTCTTCAGGAAGTACTTAACCACTGATACTCCAATAAAAAGTGAACCTAGGGCTGGAGAGATGGCTCAACGGTTGAGGTGCTTGCCTGCAGAGCCTAATGAGTCAACCCATTAAAAGCCAGATGCACAAGGTGGTGCATGCATCTGGAGTCTGTTTGCAGTGGCTGGGGGCCCTGGCATGCCTTGCTCTCTATTTCCCTCTCCTCTCTTCTTCCCCTCCTCCCTCTGTTCCCTTTCCCTCTTCTCAATCCCCTCCCTCCTCCCTTTCTCTTCCTCTCCCTCCCTTTCTCTTCCTCTCTCTCTCTCTCTCTCTCTCTCTCTCTCTCTCTCTCTCTCTCTCTCTCTCTCTCTTTCTCTGCTTACAAAGAAGTTTTTGTTTTTTTTTTTAAAGAAGTGAACCTCAAAGCCTGGGAGATGGCTCAGAGGAAAAGGTGCTTGAGCATGAGCACTGGATTTCAGATCCCCAGAGCCCATAGAAGTCTGACATACACAGTGGTGAATTCAAAAGACACTGCCTCCAACAAGGTGAATGCAACTGTGAATGAGAGAGGCTGCCTCAAAGAAGGTGAACACAGCCAAGAATGAGAGACTCTGTCTTCAGTTTAAGGCAAGAGACAACACCCAAGGTTGTACTCTGACCTCCTCACATGAGCCATGGCATGGCACATGAACACAAATACAACCCCCTCCCCTCAAAAAAGAAATTTGAATTCTTTTGGATTTTAGAAAAAGACTTTTTAAAAAATTATATACTTGAGAAAAATGTCTAATGGGATAATGACTGATTCTTTTAAAAACAGAGCAGCAAGAGTGAGGGAGCTGGTGAACACACCCAGTAGGGTTGGACTAAGAAACCTGAAGATTACCCCAAGTGACACACTTCTTCCAGCAAGGCTCCACATCCCAAAGGCTCCACTAGCTGATGTTGAACATAAGTCTTAATCACAAACACACAAGGCTATGGGGGACAATTCACATTCAAACCACCACATCTATAAACACCACAATAACCAGAAGCAGAGAATCTTGAAGTAAATAAAAATCAAAACACAAAATGACATTTTTTAAGATGCCCACAGATCTCACAGGGTTATGTAACTTATGTAAATAAAAGAATATATGAAGAAATTGTCCACTTTTATTTTTTCAATTATATTATCTTAGCAACAGCAAAAGAGATTCTATTTATCTCAACACAAAGGAGTAAACCTTCACATAAAATGTACCAGAAAGATTTGTACTGTAGATCCTCTGAGCATCAGCTTTGAAGCCTAATACAGAAGAATGAGTCCTGAGGGTCATATGGAAGTGGCATCTAATTCAGAGGTAAGGGCCCTAAAGACTATAAGGAAGTGACATCCAATGCAGAGATTAAGTAGACAATGTTCAAAACCTAACTTGAACACATACTGCCTGGGTTTTTGTCAAACAGAAACTTTGTGAGACAGACAGACAGACAGACAGACAGACAGACAGACACACACACACACACAGGCACTATGCACCTTAATATGCAGGCACACACAGAAGGAGCTTCAGATGGAGCTAAAAGGTGTGTCTCTACCTCCAGGCATGGACCCTTAAAGCTCCTGCACTGAACTTGCGGTTTACCATTGTTATGAATCAATCCAGGTGTCCCCCACAAACAAATGATTCCTGAATGCTCGATCCCCAGCTGATGGTAATTTGGGTATTGAACTTTGTTGGGGCTGTGTTCTTGGGGGCAGACTTATGGGTGTGTAGCCAGCTTCCCCTTGTCAGCTTCTGGCATTCTCTCCTGCTGCTGTTGTCTACCCGATGTTGGTCAGGAGGTAATGTCCACCCCTCTGCTCATTCCATCATTATCCCTGCCACCACTGAGTTTAACCTTTGAGTCCATAAGCTAAAATAAACCCATTTCTCCAGAAGCTGCTTTTGTTTGGGTTCTTTGTTGCAGCAAGAGAAATTAACTACAACAGATTTGGAACCAGAGAATGGGATCTATTGTAGCTACTGGAATCCTGATTCTGTGGCTTTTGGCCTCTTGGAATTGATTTGCAGAAGGAATGTGGATGGTTTTTAAACCACATTTTAGGAGATGCCTTAACTGTAAGTACAACTTGAGAACTATGGATTGTGAGATTAGGTTTATGAAGCTAAGAAAGAACTTTGTTGGGACTGGTTTAGAAGCACTTCGTGCCCTTTTTTTTTTTTTTTTTTGCTTTTCCAGGCAGAGTTTCCCTCTAGCCCAGGCTGACCTGGAATTCACTATGTAGTCTTAGTGTGGCCTTGAACTCATGGTGATCCTCCTACCTCTGCCTCCCATGAGAGGCTTGCTGCATTCTGCCTGCCTGTGATCTTAAAGCATGTGCAAGGTTGCTTTGCATAGAAATGGACTAGTGTGAGCAAAAAGAGATGGCACAGAAAGAAAGAAAATCATCTTTGGGCCAAAACTGCTGCCCATTCAGATGCAATTTAGAGATTACAACCATTGAGATTGGGCCAGCTGATCTGCATGAATATGGACTCTTTTGAAGTAAGGGGCCTGAATGCTGAAGGGAGTTTTCTGCTCTTCAAAGTGGGCTTTATACCCCCCACCCTGATTAACAAATTGGTAGCCAACCTGGTACTATGGAGTATCAGAAATGCAGGAAGAGAGAGTCATTGGATTTGCAACATAGGCTTTGGCCATAGACAGTGTGATGCAGGTGTGTTGGACAGCCTACATGGAGGCCTGATGGAGCCATGAGGATGAACCTTGGATTGCAGTGGAGACCCAGTGAAATGCCAGGACTACAGGATGGCTGCCAAGGAGAGCTGCCATCAATAGATGAAGTTTTCCAGGAATGCAAGTAGCCGAGCTGCAGAGGTAGATTTGGAACTCCAAGAGACTTGTTGCTGGTTAGAATTATCGGACTTGAAGATAGAATTTGTTGTTTGCCCTGTTTGTTTTAAATCTTGCATTGGTTCAATCAGTCTTTGCCATGTCCAAAGCTATCTTTTGCAGTATGAATGTTCTGTGCCATTATGGAACTCAAAATTTTTAAAAGTGAGCTGAATGTATTGTATTTTACATCATGTATGATTATTAGTTTGTGGGAACCTGGGGCAGATTGTTATGGTTTGTTCCAGGTGTTCCCCACAAACAAATGTGTTCTGAATGCTCAATCCCCAGCTGATAGCAGTTTGGATATTAGAACCTTATTGGAGTTGTGTTGTTGGGGGCGGGCTTATGGGAGTTATAAACTAGATTATCCTTGCCTGTGTTTGGCACACCTTCCTGCCACTGTTTATAGTACTGTGGTGGAGGTGATGTCTACCCCTCTGCTCCTGTCATCGTTTTCCTTGCCATCATGGAGTTTCCCCTTGAGTTCATAAGCCAAAATAAACCCATTCCTCCACAAGCAGCTTTTATGTGAGTTCTTTGTCATAGCAACAAGAAAACTGACTACAACAACCATCTCAAGAGAATCAGTTACCCTGAATGACAATAAGTACTATCAGGGTTACAACCATCAGGCAGCCTTGGGTCCTTCACAAGTAAATTAGTGAGAAATTTTTATTGAGGCAATATGAAGCTTCTCTTGCATTCCAGACTGTTTGCTACTTTATAGTAATTACTTCAAGAGGACATGATAAGGAGTGTGTCTTATGCCCTGAATCTTTAACTGAAAACCTACACCTAGTCACCACGACATATTAATAACTGGCCTGCTCCCAAGTCTCCTGACTATCACCACTGTGCCCACTGCACTTACTCCACTGTCAGAATCTCCTAAACTTACTGCAGTGGTAAAGGAAAAAACAGGAACTGTATGAAAGTAAACGGAGGTCAGTTAAAACGTGTTCCTAAGCTAGAGCTTCCCAAATTTTTTTCAAGGGCCGCAAATTATCAGAAAAAGACCAAGGTAAAATACTAATAAAGAAATGAAAATAGGTTTTCTAATAAGTCAACTTCAAAGTAAAAAAAAAGAATATTGAGTTTTTACTGCATTCCTAAGTTATTACCTTACTATACAAGCCTTGTGTGTGCATATTATAAAAATCATCCATTTGTGTTACAAAAAAAAATACTTTAGACCGACACTAAAAGCATAGTACTTGAAGTGAATTCCAAGTGACAAGCCCTTCATTATGATTTTGGAATAGTCATACT
This sequence comes from Zapus hudsonius, assembly GCA_004024765.1. Classification (NCBI taxonomy): domain Eukaryota; kingdom Metazoa; phylum Chordata; class Mammalia; order Rodentia; family Dipodidae; genus Zapus; species Zapus hudsonius. The sequence continues at coordinate 38,860 of PVHP010011103.1, forward strand.
TCAATATAACATCTTTTATTCTCACTGTTTAAAATTTCAAATAAATGGGGCGACCCAAAAATGTATTGCGGAACACATTTTTCCATCCCTTCCAAGTCATAGCACCTGACATGCTTCATTTTTAAAAGGTTATAGTCTAAACAGAGTTCTGCTGCATCTAGGGAGAAAAAAAATTTGCTTAGCATAAAACACTATCATTTGTATACAGCCATAAACATTGAAAAAATAATTCCTCCAAGAAAAATGTAAATAGTACTACCACCATGGATTTTTTTTAACCATTGAAATTTTGTCATAGTTGATCTAACAAAGTTTCTCTTAAGTATTTTTTTAAAATAGTAACTTGGTCTCTAATTCTAAATTTTGGAGGTCAGCCTAGCTATCTGGAAAAAATATGAAAATATTTAATTTTAGTCTATATAAATCCCCTTATAAATACCTCTGTGATTTTTTTAACAAAATAAAGATCAAGCTAGAAATTCCAACTCCCTTTTGTACCTCATTCTTCACTGGACATCTTAAATATAAAAGAACAATGTATGGGATATAGATTCTAAATGAGATGACCACTGAAGTACCCTTACTTTGAAATTCTATATGTAATTTTTAGATCTTTCATGGTTAAACTGCAATTAATTTTAAAACGTTGCATAGAAGTAACATCAGAAATGTAAAGCTTTTAAAGAAAATACTCTTGAATTTAATATCTTCTACTAACTCCATAAATTATGACAAAAGATTCTCTAAATCTAAACTATGCTTCATGAAACACCGTAGCTCAAATTACAATGCTTTTTCCAAGAGTGGTACAAGCCAAGATCCAATATTATTGATAAGAAACTCTCACAAATCAAGACTGGAGTCATTCCATCTTTCCTCTTGCTCTGTGATCTCATATCCATTCTAGAGAATTATTTTAAAGCCAGGATTCTATAGCCACAAACTTTCGTTTTCAGCAAATAAATTCTATCAACATACCAAATGTAAAGCAATAGTTCTTTAAATAGAGAAAATGAAAATGCAAAAGATAGCTCTTCAAAACAAAGGAAAATGAACACTTGACTATGGGGCTTTATCTAAGTAATAATGAAGACAGTGTTTGCAAGAATGGAGAGAATAAAAAGGAAGAAAGACAGGATGGAGATATCTATTATTGAATAGTCTATCAAAGTCAAATTGTTTGCAATAATCATCACAGAAAAAAAGCTCACATTCACAATAAAAACCCAGATGTCACAATTAAACTCACTAACATTTGTTTAGCTTACATAACAATGCTAATAAACACTAAAATTGTAGGCAAAATATTTTCATGTTTACTGTCACCTCATTTAAAGCAACAGAATTTGAAAATATCAAGGCAGTTATTTAAATAAACATAACTACTCTTTTTTTTAATCTGTTCAAGAAAAAGTGGTTTTATCTCCAGCTCTAAACCTTACCTTGTTACTGATTATGGAGGTGCACTCCAGTAGGATATTGTTCAAGGCCAGCCTGGGCTAACCCTTTCCTTGTTCATTTGGAGTCTGTATTACTGGTAGCTGCTGTAATCACTGCTCATCACAGTGCATCAGCAGTCCGGAAGCATAGAGTTATGAATGTCACTGCTCTCTTTCTCTTCTTGATTCAGTCCAGGACCCCAGCCACCCAGAATAGAATGGGCCACCCAGTTAGTGTGGTCCACCCACCTCAATTAACTGAAAATAGAAAATCTTTCACAAACATTATAATTTTCCATGGTGATTATCAATGCTGTTAGGTTGATAACTAGAGATTAACCATTACAGATTCCAAATATGTCTACTAAAATGTGATTAGAATTTACAAATATTTTTTCTTATAGATATCACCTCGGTTCTTTGCTCTACTACAGTCAAGTTTTGTTCCATTTTCTGTGATTTTCTCCAAAGAGACAAGAATATGGCTTTTTCTCAGTCTTCCTACACCTCTTCTGCAGCATTTGTTATATCTAATAACACTTTAGAACTCTCTACTCTTTTTAAGCTTCTCAAATAGTTTACCCTCTGAGTTCATGTCATCCTTCCAGAACATTCCTTTTTGGGTATCTTCCATCTCTACTTCTCCACCTGAGCCCCAAAAGCTCTGTCAACCTCTCATCTCCCCATCCCTTGCTCTCTTTATTATTTTCAGCCAACATCATTGCACCTTTGAATAACGGTCCCTTCTATCTCTAATCCCTTCTGAATGTTAGAACTGATTTCCAAGTGTACACCAGATCTCTTCATGAGTATATATTTCTATGGTATGTCAAACTAAATATGTCCAAAACTAAAATAATTGTTTCATGACCCCCACATCCAAATAGACCTATGACCACATTTATTTTCCTTTTCTTCTCCAATTTACCCCAAAATACAATCTGGTACTGCATCCCTGTGAATTCTGGATGGATCCCTACACATTCTTGCTCTTGCTCAGTAGCAGGTACTGCACAGTGGTTGCCAGAAGGCTCAGGTGAAACCACGTGCTAAGTGGCTTTTGATGAAGGCCAGCAAGCCTCAAAAAGCCTTGGCTTCTTGCTGCCTGATTTCCTCAACTCAGAGCTAGCTAAAGAAGCAGGCAGGAGAGGAGTTCGCTCAAAGGATACTGGCATCACATAGTGACCAAACTCAAAGCTTAGCTTCCAGGAACAACTGGGTCACAGACATGAGAAAATGTTCACTATTTACAACACCAGATTGCTGAAGAAAGCCACCCAACTTCTGGAAGTCAAACCTGCAGCCACAGGGAAGACACGACTTCTAGTCCTGCATGCTCCAGGCTGGTAAAGAGCTCCCGGTATATTTGGGTCTGGAGCTCTAGGGGTCACAATGAGAACAGGACCTGAAGTACCCCAGTTGGGGGAGAAGGCCTGAGTAGCAACTTGGAGCCTGAGCATTTGGGTTCAGGGTGCTCCAGTCTGATGAAAACTAGAATAGGACTAGGTACAGGACACCCCAGACAGAAGGATAGATATTTGTTGAGTATAAAACTACAGCTGTCACATTGTTTGGGGCCTGAACACACTGAATAAGTGAGAGACAAGGGGGATCCGGGTCATGTACTGCAAGACAATGAGAAGCTTAGTGTGTTTGGGTACTGAGCTCTAAGGGCACCTGCACAACCAGTGCCCATACACCCTAGCCTTGGACACCAGTGTACCTGAACCTGCGTGCTCTAGACCAGCGAATTCTGAGGGGTGTCTGGAGGTGGTACTCTAGTAAAGAGAACAGTGATTCTGGGTCCTGTGCCTGGGGCAATAGAGTAATAGGGGATCATCTGCCTGGAGCCTTTACACCAGTTCTATACTGCCCCAAGTCAAACACTTCTCCAGTATCAGCCACCAACCCAAAGTAGTAGACCCACTTCTAACCTCAATAACATCTGCACCTGTACTACCCCACATCAACCCAGCTCAAACTAAAAACAGATCAACTGCTGAAGAAATAAGACTTTTATACAGCTACAAACCTCCTACGCAATCCACACCCATCTTCCACCACCCGGAGGGTGCCTTGTTCCAATTAAACTAGAGAGCAATAGTTCCTGGGAAGGCACCTACTGGGGGTAACAGGGTGATCTCTACAAACCACCCAGATGGGATACAGAGAGGAAAGAGGAGCAAGTAGGTATGCTCTGAAACACCCCCATGAGTCCCAGTAGCAAAACACAGAGGTGACTACAGGCAAAGAAGATCTCTGACCTCCACACCATAAAACATACCAGACCAGGCACACCCATAACTTTGGCAACTCATACATCTGTGGTTACAATGCTATCCCAAACTCCACCAGTATGGGGGGGGGGGGTGGGACTGATCCTTATACAGATATGGGCAGAAACGAACATTAAAAAAATAGCAATTCAAGCTGAGACTCCTCCACCTAGGACCCCTAGTCCCACAATGCAAGAGGCCAGACTGGGAAAATATTTTGCCAGCTATAATGCAGACAGAGGTCTAATATCCAGAACTTACAAAAAGCTTAAAAATAATAATAATAAATCAATGGGGCATTGATCTCAACAGAGAATTCACAGAGGAGGAAACACAAATGGCCTTTTCTCACCTGAGAAAGTGATCAGCATCCTTAAGCATCAGGGAAATGCAAATCAAAACCACAATGAGATAACACCTTACTCCAGTCAGAATGGCAATCATAAAGAAAACCAACAACAATCGTTGCTGGCAAGGATGCAAGGAAAAAGGAACCCTCATTCATTGCTGGTGGGATTGCAAACTTGTTCAACCACTATGGAAAGCAGTGTGGAGACTCCTGGACAGAATGGACATAGAGCTACCAATGGACCCAGCTATCCCTCTACTAGGCATCTATCCACAAGATGTCACATCTCAATGCAGAAACATTTATACAACAAGATTTATAGCAGCTCAATTCATAATAGCCAAGAATGGGAATCAACCCAAATGCCCATCCATGAAGGAATGGATAGCAAAACTGTGGTGTATTTTTTACACGATGGAATTTTACTCAGCTGAAAGGAAAAATGACATCAAAATTTAGGAAAAAATAGTCTGACTTTGAGCAGATCTTACTAAGTGAACTCTCAAAATAACAGAGTTGAACGCCACATATTAGCCCTCATAGGTGGTTCCCTAACTAGGATAACAGTAACAGGATATGCAAACCACTCAGAAGTGAGAGTTTGGGAAAGAGGAGTAAGAGGTGGGGGAGGGGATGTCTTAAACATGAAGTTGAACCAAAACTGGTTCAAAATTATAAAATCCTCAGGTGCATAATGTACCCTAATGAGCATGGAATGGGCACCATCTGGCAAGCGGGTCCGAGAATGGAAGAGGAGAGTGCCTAAGTCTATGAAAAACTGATCAGTCTGGCAGCTCCTGGTACCAGCCACAGAATCCTTCCTTCACTGAGCTGTTGATCAAAGTGACCCAAGAGGTCCCCAATACAAGACAGGATTCTGTCAAAGCTCTTGATTACCAATCCCAGGCCTGAGGCAAGATCCTGTTGCTGAAGAACCACAGAAAACCATCTATCAGCATCGACAGACCCTCCGAGGTCCAGAATGGTAACTAGTCCCAAGATGGTAGTTAGTGCAGAGCTGGAAGGCACTGCGTAAGCTGCCAGAGGAAACTGGTCAATGACAGCTGGAGTAAACAGAGACCACTGACATGAAACGCAGTCTGCCACCATGAGTAGGCTGAACACGCTGCCTACTGGGAGAGACAGCGAACCATGAAAGGAGCACTTGTGCAATGGAGGCGCCAAAGCCTGGGGGAGGCAATCAACAGCTGTTAATTCGGCCAAGAAATCCACTCAGTGAAGGGGAGTCCTTGACTGGAAACTGGGATTTCAGGGTAAATTATATAGGGAACCAAAATCTTGGGACCCCAAAGAGAAATTCACTTTACAAGCGATTTACAAAAAGCTACCAACAATAGAATCTAGCCAACTCAGGAAAGTGTATCTCAATTAACCTATACTGATCTCACTCTCCAATGGAGATTCTGTTTGTATTTTTCAGAAGGTTCCAAGACCAACCCTACCAATGAGCCACAAGCCGATAGCTGTCTTCCTGGCAAGAGATGCGCCACCCCAGACCCACCCTGGAGGATCCACATGGAACCCCATAGGCAGTGATGGGATAAGCAAGAGACCTATAACCACAGCCAATTGGTCAAACCAGGATGAGCCAGCAAAACAGACACCAACGATTTTAAACACAACCTCAAGCAGAAGTACGGAGGCCCCTAAGGCCTCAACAATAAAGCAGCCTTAATACTCACCCACCATGACCCAGGGAACTGATCAGAAGAGGGGGCAGAAAGATTGTAAGAGACATGGTGGGGGAGAATATGCAGAAACATTGCCCACCTCAGTAACAACATGCAAAGGGGGGTGGAACCGGATTAACTCCTAGGCTACACAACCCCCTACCCCATGGACTGATCCAGACTGCCCACGGAGGAGGAAATCCAACTGATCGAGGACAGGGAAGAGGGAAATAGGGGAATTTGAGACATCAACATATTATTCCCTTATTAAGTGTACCTAATTATGGATAATAAAAAATTAAATAAAAAAAAATTTCATCCCTCAGTACAGGGGCATTTGCTCAACCATGTTTATAGCATCTCAATTTGTAATAACTAAGAATTGGAATCAACCCAAATGCCCATCACTGAACGAATGGATATCAAAGTTGTGGTACATTTACACGATGGAATTCTACTCAGCTGAAAGGGAAAATGACATAATGAAATTTAAAGAAAAGTGGATCGACTTGGAGCAGATCATACTTAGCGAACTCACACAAGAACAGAGAAATAAATGCCGCATATACCCTCCCTCATATGTGGTTCCCAACCAGGTTAAGCTTAAACTCTAAGCAAAACTGACAGGTGAACTGAGACTATAAAAGGGGATGGAAGGAGTTGGGAGGAAGAGTAGGAAGGGGGACTTATACAATAACCTATACCAACAATGAAGCAATACCATAAATTCCTTACTTTCATACAATAAGCTCCCAAGGAAGCTGAGGGCATAGCCTTGTAAGAGGAGCCATGAATAGAATGGGAGTAACCCCATGAAAAATTGATCAGGCCTACAATTTCCTGTCTCAGTCATTGATTCCTTCCCACACTGAGCTGTTGATCAAAGAGACTCATGAAGTCCCCAAAACAAGACAGGCTTTTGTCAAAGCTCTTGAATACCCCCCCCCCAGATGAAAGGTAAGACCCTATTGCTAAAGAAACCACAGAATGTCATCTCACCACACTAAGAGATCCTGCTACATCAAGAACAGCAACCAGCTCCCAGATGGTAGCATGTGTAGTATTGGAAGAGATTACATGAGCTGCCAGGGAAAAATGATCAATGATATTTAGAGAAAGCAGAAAACACTGATATACAATTCATACTGATGTCAAGAGAATGCTGAACACACTGCTATATGGAAGAGACCAGCAAGTCAAGAGGTACTCATCTGTGCAATAGAGGCAACAAACAGGTAATCAACAGCTTTTAGATTGGCTAAGAGATCCACTAAGTGACAAGGAACCCTTAACTGAAACTGGGATCCAAGACAAAGTCTTATGGTGACCAAGAACCCGGACTTCAAGGGGAAATTCCCAGTACCAGAGAGCTACAGAGAGCCTACACCCATTACAATCTTGCCAAATTAGCAATGTTTGTTTCATTTAACCTATTCTGATCTCACTCTCCATGGAGATTTTGTTTGTATTTTTCAGAAGGCAGTGAGAGAGCTTTGGACAACCCAATTCCACCAATAAGCCATGGGATGATAGCTGACATTCTGGGAAGAGATGAACTACCCCTGACCTATCATACAGGCCCCAAATGAAACCTATGAGAAAATGGTGAGATAAACAAGAGACCTATCACCACCGATATCCACCACAACCCAAAGCAGAAGTCCAGAGATACTTAAGATCTCAACAATAAGCAGACTTAAAACTCACCCACCATAATTCAGGGAGCTGAGAGGAAGAGGGGCAGAAAGAATGTAACAGCCATAGTAGGGGAAAATATCTAGAGACAGTGCCCCCCTCAGCAACAACACACAAAGCGGGGAGAGGGGAACTGGCTACCTGCAGAGCAATTCACAACCCCCTACCCTATGGACTGATCCAGCATGCCCACCGAGGAGGATCCCTAGTGGATTGGGAACAGGAAGGATGGAAATGGAAATCATAAGATTTGCTTATACAATGTATCTAATTATGAATAATAAAGATATTTAATAAAAAAGGAGGATAAAAATGTAAAAAACAAATCCCAGGAAACAGCCAAGTTCTGTTACTGTTATGGTACCTAGCACCAGTTGTTTTTTTTTTCCAGTTGTTTTTTTTTTAAGTTTCCTCATCATCATCTGGAAAGAAAACATTCTAGAGGAAGATCATTACGCACAGCTCTGATAAAGCAGTCATTACTATGCATCATCCAGCAGGTACAAGGTATTCTACAGTCACAGAGGGGTGGAACAGTACTGTACTGCATCTATAATATTAAATGATATAATTTATAAGGCATTGAGACTTGAGTCTACTTTTCCAGCAGAGGGCCCAAAGGATGGTACGGACACAACTCTGTGAAGAAATGCACTCTTAGACCGGATTTCCTTTCATTAGTGGCACAACTCTAAGTGCTCATTCTCTTCATGGACATTAGCTAAAAACCACTGTTGCGGGAGGAGGACTGAAGGAGAGGACAACCAGGAAAATTTCCCCATGAAACAAAACTATATAACTATTTGATTCATACAAAGATGACTGAGTGAGGGCAAGCAAGACTCAACCTAGCTAGCATTTTCCAAGTCTATCATCATGTCTGAATGGTGAAAGCTCCCGAGGAAGAAAGGGGAGGCCAAGAAGTGCTTCAAAGCTTCGGACCACAATCAAAACACAGCATCACTTCAGCAGAAGCAGCAGCCAAGCACTGCTCATGTGGATGCTGATGTCAATATTGAGTCATCTGCTCAGTCACCCAGGAAGGAAGCTTGCTATTTTTGTAAAATGCTGATTGGGTTATGCACAAAATAAAATTTTAAAAGAAAAAAGAACCTCTTGACACTGTATGCCATACATCACAGAGAGTCCTGTCAAATGCTGGAATCAAGCCATATTAAGCCTGAAGTCAACAAACCCTTTGAACATTAGAATTTGCATGGCAACTCCCTGAACACTCTACTCCTTAGGCTACTCCTTCCTGCTGACATCACCATGGCTCCAGGGAACATCTCTCAACTCATCTCTTTCCTTCTGTCCCTACTAGCACTGTTCTCATCTAGGCAGTCATAGGTCCTATGTGAATGCTGCAACAGTGTAATAAAAAAAAATCTAGACTTAAGCCCCACCCCCATTAAATTACCATCACACATGCATATCAATATCCTGCCAAATATTTACATCTCAAAAAGCTAAACAGCTCAGAAAAATAATGGTAAATACAAAAAAAAAAAA
>PVHP010011104.1:0-45796 GCA_004024765.1 Zapus hudsonius
AAAAAAAAGTACCATGTGGATAATACTATACTGAGAAGCCATAGACTATGATAGAAACTTTCAGTGGCAAGGATGGTACTACCCAGTGAGTAGTTGGTCAGGGTGGCCCATGATATGTGGGCAATACAGCACAGACCATTACCAGGTCTTTTGGTTGCCCACCACAAGAAGATGGCAAGACCTGATTGCTAAAGACACCATATGCTCTGACTGCAGGGCACTGAGAAGTCAAGCTGGAGCCTCCTCCCTGTGGACTATGATTAAGCTATAATGGGCTATATGTATCCTGCTGGTAGAGATAAGTCATTGAAGGGCTTAAGCAACATTGACCCTACAAGCTACATGGCTGGCCAGCCAGGGAAACTGTTCTAGCTGATGCAATGGTGGTATGTATGTTATGGGGCGGGGGGAATAATTGCTTTCTGATTGGATTTGAGGCTCTGCGGTGCAACATGTCTGGTGACCTCAAGCCTTGATTGATTGTTTTTGTCACTCTTCCCAGGGAGAATCCCCGGATGACCTCTGGGCCTGGTTCTCCTCTGTCACCATCCCCAGTGTGACCCCATCATGCACAAAAATTAAAAAGGATTGCTTAAAGTTGGAGAAATAGTTCAATTCCATTGTTGCTATTAATTCCTCACTAGGGTTTCAGGTGGCCTGCTGAGTAAATGAGCTCATTAGCACAGGAAAGATCTTTTCCCCCACACTCTTAAAAGCCAGACTCAGGAAGACCTAATGTTCTCTTTTTACCACTGTTCAACTTGAAACCAAGCAAACATCCTGATATCCACAAAAATTTAGCTTCAAAATATAAATGGTAACAACTTCAGTGAAACATGCTATACAGTTTCTAGAAGCGACCTGAGTTTTTGATTATAAATTTCATATTATCTTCAAAGAATTCACTTGCAAAGAAAAGAGTCAGTCTTCAACCTTCAACAGTAGTGGATATCTGTATATACTTGAATGATGAATTCACAGCACTCTAGAAAAAGTCCACATGTGGCCTATGGAGGCAAATTAACTGTGCATGTGCTGCCTGTCTGACACTGGGTAGCAAATCACCAGGGAACCACTCCTCACTCACTTACTATGGGCAGGAGCTGGAGTCTGTGCAGCTGGCTGGTTCTGACTCAGTCTCTCCACAGGCTGTGATGAAGATGCCACTGTGCCCCTAGTCACCAAGGGTTTGCTTGGGGCTGGGGGACGACATATCAAGGGTAGGTCATTAGCATGTCTGCAAGCTCCAGGTAATGATTTGTAGTATGTGTGAACTCCTGCACAGGTATTTCTTAACAATACCTGAGCAGTATTTCTACAGAACATATAGATGCTTCCCTATCTTTTATAGTACAGTTGTCAGCTTGTCAGAGTCCATATACTGGCATTTGCTTCTGGCACAATCCCTTCTTTTGACATAAAGGCCAAACCTTGTGAATTGCTTTAATGAATAGAATATGACAAACATGATGTCACTAAGCTTAGGTTATAAAATATCCTGAATTTTGGTCTGTGTGTTCTTATATCCTCTCTCTCTTTCTCTCTCTCTGTCTCTCTCTGTCTCTCTCTGTATGTCTCTCTCTCTCTCTCTCCTCTCTCCATCTCAATATGCCAGGCTGTATCCTGACTTGTGGAAAATACTACATATCAAGACACTGAGGGAATCCTCAATCTAACACATACACAATGAGCCTTCCAATAGAGCATGTGCTTTCACACCTACAAATGCTCATCTAAGACTTTATTTATAATTTTCACTTAGAATCTTTCAAGATAGTAAAATAATATAGCATATGCCATTTATGAAATTTGTGTCCAGAAGAAAAAATGTATGCAAATATCTGTATGATCATGAGTTTTTCATGTAGGAAGCAACAATAACATGTTTTAGGTCAAAATCACTTCAAGAATTAAAACATTAAATTTTACCTTAATTTAGCTTTTAAAATATTGTTCAAAGATATATATTGGACTTTTATCATTAAGGTGACATGGACTTATGTATCACTGTCGTTGAGGGAAAAGACATTAGAAACAGTTTTCAAAGTAGAACAACAAGAAGGGAGGAGGGGATTAAACTAGTTTGGACAAGAAATGATAAATCACGAGCAAGGGAGGCACTGTGTCAAAAAGAACTGCTGCCCTTGACTTTCAGCAAGTTTCAATTACCTGCTTCCCCAGGTACTTTCTATACCCTTTAGGGTGATGTTCTCTGGCATGTGACAGGAAGAGACATAGCAGTGTGACATTTCACTCTCATCAGAATTCCTCCTAAATGGATTCCAACAGCAGCACTGTCCAATAATGAGATTAAAATGGCTACCAATCCAAAATTGTTTCCTTCTACTCTTAGAAACCTTCTTATGAACACTTCTTTTGATCCCATGGGGTTTTCTCCAATCCTGCTGGCTTCTTTCTACTGTCATATGATGGCTGAGCAGAGCCCGAAGGGTTTCCAGACTAAATATAGACTTGTAGAAATCTATGACACTTGACAAATGGATTGAAATTAAGGTCCTTTCCACGTTTTTAGAGAGGATACATGCTTAATAACTGAATACATGCTGTAGCCTAAACAAATGCTATAAGACCTTGTTTCAGGGCCATGAAAAGGAAGGATCCTCATTTGTTCTACACTTCAATAATATGATCCAGCGCTGGAAAGCTAAACGTCAGCAGATTTCACAGAAACCCTATAATGACAATGAAAAAATAAATGCACACTGTGTAATGAATTGAAGAGAGATCTTCCTCAGGAAGGACACGACAAAGCAGGGAGAATCCTCTTTGCTAAATACCTCATTGGTGGCTTTGCTTCTCCAGAGTTGAGAACAGCTACTGATGCTGCAACAGACTCTGCTTGTCATTAGATGCTCCCTCCCACCACATCATCCTCACCTCCTCCACAATCCCAAAGAATTCCAGATGTCTTTCTTCACAACTGCCTTGGAGTGGCATGTACCTTGGCACATTGCAGAGAACCCCTCTTTCCTTGTGCAGCTTTGCATTGTGCGCAGAGATTGCAGTTCTCTTATTTATGGTGTCAAATTTTGTAGATTAAATGCAGCACAATTTTAACAACAGATGATGTTTTCCACAGAGAGGGTTTCCCTTGGAATCTACCTTCCCTCATTAAGTATGGTGGCTGGGGTGAGACCATTCATCAAGCACCCCTGTCGAGTGCTGGTGACAAGACCACAACCAGGCAGCATGACAGCTTAAGCTATAGCACTATTGTTACAGCAGGAATTTTTAGAAGATAGATTATGCTATTGAGTTGTTTTTATCATCAGAGCTAATGTTCTGACTTGCTTTGTTCACTGTAGGATGCCCACTTCAGGCAAGTGTTCTAGAGAAATAAACCATCAAGGGTTTTATAATACCAAACTCCTACTTTCTGAGAGTAGTCAGCCAAATGGCAGGGTCAGTTGACAGAGTCTTTTAGAAGTTATAGATTTTTTTTTAAAGTGTGTCCTTTGCTCTTTTACCAATGCTAGAATTTAAAATTAGTCACATGAAGATTTAAATGAGCTCAGGTTCCATTTATTATGAACTAATTTAATGCTGCCATTAAAGCTCAGGAAACAGTACCTAAAGTGAAGGCCTCAGAAGCAGCCTCAGATGTTGATTCTCCATGACTTTCCCCAGTCCTCTCAGGACGCATTCTTCTCCAAAGAAAGCTATAGAAATTAAAACCCCTCTTCTACAAGGAGGGTTATAGAAACAAGAGATCATTCCCCACAGAGCCAGCCATGAAACCCGTGCATCTTATTCTTTTTCCTCTTGATTCTGGATGAAAATTGGCCATATATAAGTTCCTTCATCTACTGATTCCATTCAAGGTCATAAAGACTTTACAATTTGAGACAAACAGGAGACCAATCACCACAGAAAATGTGATAACCCATGAAAGGTCAATGGAGACAGACACCAACAATACCCATCACAACCCAGGGCAAAAATATAGAGATACTTAAGATCTCAACGATAAAGCAGATTTAAAGCTCACCCACTATGACTCAGGGAAATGAGCAGAAGAGGGGGTGGAAAGATTGTAAGAGCCATAGTGGGAGAGAATATCCAGAGACATTACCCCCCTCAGCAACAATACACAAAGGGGGAAGAAAAAAAAAGGAAAAACCGGCTACCTATGGCACAGTTCATAAACTCCTAACCTATGGAAAGATACAGTATGCACACCAAGGAAGTACCCCAGTGGGTAGGGGACAGAGAGGAGGGAAACGGGGACACCTTTACAAGATTTGATCATACAATGTATATACTTATTCATATATATATATATGTGTGTGTGTGTGTGTGTGTGTGTGTGTGTGTGTGTGTGTGTGTGTGTGATTTTATAATTGCAGAGAGAGTTTGGCCCTGTAATCTGGAGGACGAATGTTGCATAGACAGGCCAGGAAGAATCTAAACTGCCAAGTGGTGCTGGGATCTACTTAGTTTAGCACTATTTTCTGTTCAGTTATATTTCTAGATAGTTGTGCCAACATCAACTACCCTTAGCATAAAAACAGAGTTCAACCTGTGTCTATTTTCAGCCTGAAAGCACCATGTCATGAAAATCTATATTAAGAATGTATGTTACCCTGCCTTTAGTTACAGGAGGGTCTCCCATGATCCTTCAGTATGGACAGGAAGGGATCATCTCCCTTACTACCTAGAAAATGAAAATAGCATGAAAACATACTCCAAGCCTTGTACCTGGAGCAATCGCAGGGGTATACTCAACCCTCTGCAGCACCCTACTTACGAAGTTACCAGGTTATCCAGAGGGCCTGAAACCCTTCTTTCTCCTCGTGTTTCTTGTATCAGGAAAGTAGTTCTTCTCTTCTTGCTCCTTGTGTTTCATGGGTTTTACAATTTGGTGAGTGAATATAATGCATTCAGCAAAACTTTTTCCACTGGGACTTCAAAGACATCACTGCAAGGAGTTTACTGCTATTTTCCCAAGTAGATTGATTAATCAATGTTCCTCTCTACAGTTTGTGATTTATGATTTGTTTTTGCAATGTATTTTGAAGCCTGGGGCTCATCAGCTAAATTATGTTTTTGGATCCTAACAAAGCATTAAATTACATATTAGAATTAAACAGCTCTCATTTTTATCATATCATGATTCACATTCACCTTTATTTTGTTCGGTGAAAAAAAAGGGAAAAAGCCAATATACCCACATTCTTGACAGTCCCTTTCATTAGAGATCTGCTATTATCTGGGTCAAAGGAACACAGTAGTCATTAGGGTTTCATGTGCATATCAAGAAGAAAGTTGATAGACTAACACAAGAGTGACAGTGTCCTCATCATAGTGACAGAATCTGTCTGAATGACCTGGCGCATTTACCTGACTCCACCTTCTTAGAAGATGATAAGTGTGCACATCCACAGGTTCAGTGTGCTTGTCAGGCCCTCTTAGTTCAAAATCTCTACAGCAGTGAACTAAGCATGAGCATGCTCAGAAAGCACTGCTCTGTAAGTACAAACAAGGCTGATTGATTTTCTCTGATAGACCAGCTTGGTAACTTTTCCCACTTTGTTCCTGGTAGTTCAGAATGTCTATAGGAGTGCATTATCCTTTCATTGGAGTATGCTCTATAGTTTGGAATATTTTTTTAAGAAAATGGGGGATACTATAATGCTGTAGTTAGCCATACACCACAGAGATGAATCTCCAAACCAGGCACAGTTATGGAAAGATACAATTTTTAATATATATTTATTGTCCATGATGAGTTACATTATTTAGTGGGCAAACAATGAGTTGTTATCCCCAAGTCCCCAATGCCCACCCTCCCCATCCCCAATCAGCTGGATATCCTCCTCCGTGGGTCGTCTGGATCAGTCCTTGTAGCAGGGGACCATGGATAGCCTAGTACTCAGCCTGGTTCTCCTGGCCCAAGTGTGTTGTTATTGAGGGGTGCCATGCCTCTGGAAGGATACAATTTATTGAAGCTACAGATCCAGAGGAAGTTCCATAATGGAGAAACAGGCTGGCCCCACATCATAGGTCTAAGAAGAGAGAGAAGCCCATCAGCAACACCATACACACACCAACAAAACAGGCAGGGGGTGAGAGAGATTCCTTTGTCCTTTGTCTAGCCCTAGAGCAGGGACTGGCAACCCTATCCCAAACTTGTTGGCTTCCTGAGTCTTGGGAATTTTCTTGCTGTACTGCCCTTCCAGGAAGGGATGTTCATTTCTAACTCCCCTTAGCTTCCATACATCCTGCCCTCTGCTGAGAGGGCTGCCTTCCTGTGACCAACACCAGAGACCCACCTTTTACTGAAAAGGTCAAGTTGACAAGAAAATTTAATCATCACATATACAATCAACTCCAGCGCTAATGATAAATTATGGAAATGCTGTCTATTTTGCTTTGTATTCTCTCATTAGCTGCTAAGTATCACAGCCGTTGTACCTATGCCACCTTACCCTGCACTACATCCCAAGATACAACAGAGACGATGAGAGTTAGATATGGAATCAAATATCACAATTTCCCTTTCTTCCATGAGGTCATTCTTCATTTTACATATGACTGTGTATTACTTTTATTATATAAAATTATATATTTTTGTATATGGCCTATCCAATATCGGAATTTCATTTTAACTGTCCATATTTTTTTGAATATCAGTTACTATTGTGGCTAGAAGCTTTAAAAATAACACAGAATATAATCATATGAGAAGGGTTTGCATATAAAGCAATTCCTTCAGAAGGCTGGACTACTGGGAAACTTTAAGCCAATAATCACACATAAACCTGGAAAAGCAAGACAAGTTGTGATCAAGCTGTAATCGCACTGGCCCAGAGATAGAACAGGGTGGATTGGCAACTGGAACTTATTGGGAGAGCAGCCTCCTCCATCTGTAGCATCTTGCATAGGCCAAGGAAATTTGTTGGGCATTGTTTGTTGGTACTGCTAAATGGGACACGGAGGACAAAGGGTTAATGATGTTTGAACAGTTTTGAAACCCCAGTAATCCAGTAGGCATTTCACCAGCTCCATTATCAACCCTAAAACTCCCGACCCCCCTAAGCAGGCCACAGGAACCCAACGTTCTGACCTCAGCATGACTGGCAATGGGTGTCAGACCCAAGTAACAAATTTCTCTGTAACCATCCCCACAGACCGTGGCTAGAATCACATATTTCCCGCCACTCAGGCCCCCCAATTATACAAATTAGGTATTCACAGGTTGTTTGCACTCATCTATCCCCTTGCAGAATACCCACTCAGCACCCTGCCTGACCGATCTCGCCCTCCCCTGCTCCTGATCCTCCTGGCTTCTTTTCTCTATAACTATAAGCTCTCCCCATTCAATAAAGGACATGTTGATACACTATACACATCTGCTCGTGTCTGTGTCCGAGAGCATCTTCTCTCTGTAATTCGCCGGCCACACCCTGCGTCCACCCCCAGCTCTGTTGAACCGCCCAAGAAGCTGTTGGCCAGCGGCTGCAACTTCCAACTGTCTTCTCTCTCTGGTGGCTGACTACCCCACCCTGGGGAGAAACAACAAAAATTGATACTTAAAAATTTTTTAATGTTTTATTGAAAACTTCAGTACATAAATTCAATATACGATGATCTCACCAATCTACCCATCCCAAACCACTTTTAATCAAACACCCATTTAGATGTCATCATGAAAGTATTGTTTAGATGGCATTGACATTTAAATCAATAAACTTTGAGCAAAGCAGACTGCTCTGGATAATATGAAAGGTTCTCTTCTAATGAATGGAATCCAAAAGAGAAAGACTGAGGTACCCAAAGGAAGAAGGAACTACACCTCTCTATTGTCTCTGTCTCTAATGCCTCCAGTGTCTTGCTTGCCATGCAGAAGGTAGATCTGAGCCATTAACTAGCTCCTTATGATCACGTTCATTCTCCTTCTGTCTATAATGTGAAATATATGTCATTCTACTTGGAGCATGTATCACTTTAGATCACCCTCCTGACTTTGATGAGGAGAAGAAGGGCAAGAAGAAGTATGGTTGGGAGGAGGAATCTACAGTACCACCCACTATATCCCTATTCTGCTCTGTTTACTTGGTTAACTCATACCTCATTGGCAGACAAAGAAGGAAAACACAGATACATTTTTTTTCCCTAGAGAAGAGCAGCTCCCTGGGGCGAATGTTCTCTGCTCTCCATGCCATAATCCTCCTTTAGACACAGGCTGACATGTCAGCATGACCTGATGTCATGCTTACCACTCACTTATTTCTCAATTTCATAACTTTCATAAGAAACTTTCATAAGAAAAGCATCCTTTTAGTTGTGGTGGTGATGATTATGATAATAATAATAGTGTCAAGAAAGCCTCTGAGGCACCCAAAGCAAAGCAGGCTATTGCCAAAGCTCTTGGTGACCTACCAGAACTATATCTTAAGATCATTGCTGGAGATATCACAGAATATGTTCACAGGACTTTGAATAATCAAGCTAGAACTGATATGTAAGCCATCTCCCAATGGCTGTCTGTCAAGGTGCTGAAAAGCAAGATCCAAGCTGCTGTGGAAAACGTCAACAGTGTGAATAAACAGTGGGTCCTGCAAGCTGCCAAATCAAGCAGCCAGACAAGAATACGCAGGAACGTGATAATGGCACATAAGGTCTGAGGGTAAATAGCTGCTCTCTAATTGGGTATGAATGGGAGGGAAATCATACCTGCTACTGGGAACCAAGTCAAAAGCCTTTGGCTTAGAAGGTCATGGACCCTGGTGGGAAGCGACCACTCTTCTTTGGCTAAATGGAGACATATGGCCATCAAAAAGCCTTCCAAATTTCTATGTTTATCTCACTTGACCCATGCTGCTATCATTCTTGGCTAGAGAATCTGATCTTTTATAGAAGGCAGCAAATACCAGAGAGACCCAAGTCCCATCAGAATGATTAAAAAAAAGCTGACTGCCCAGTATGAGATGATCATCTCTGTCACATCTGCCAAGCCAGGAAACATTACTAAGTGAAGATTAAATATGAGTGTTGCTGTCACAGCTGGCCTGAGAAGCCCTCCTGGGAGATGGCTGTAGACCCTGAGGAGATGCAAAACTCATCAATGCAGAAAATACGAGGCTTCTGAGAGTTGAACGCTAGAGAGACTTCTCACATGTCCTCCAAGGTTCAGGGAACATTGTGGAAAAGGAGGCATAAAGAATGTAAGAGACACTGGGAGGGAAGAGAGACTGTAACACATTGTCTTTCTCACAGAAACCAACCAGTTCATTCATGACCCCAGAGAGATTACCAACATCACCCCCACTGAGGAGGGCCCTCAGTCAAATGGGGTTGAGGGGACAAAATGGTATAACCTGGGAGGAATATGGCCAATATGCAGTATGTTCATATATTAAAGTTCCAAATAAAAATTACCAAATTTAAGATAAATGTACCACATCCCACCAAGTACGGATGTCATCTCCACAAGCACCTGTGAGGCAAGATGCAGCTTCAGTAATTAAGGGCTCACCTTCAGAGACTGTTTCTCTTTAGTTCCTGATGAGTGACCGCCAAGGCTAGGCACCTAGTCTGTGTACATATGGGGCTGCACAGTAACACATAGGCTTAACAGGAAAACAATACCAGCTAAGATGCTCTTAAAAACCAAATTTTAAATATATTTAAGTGTGTTTCAATTTAAAAGAAGTTGTCTCACCCTCTGGCATACCATTCTGTTTTGCAACCTCTTCAAAATCCTCTCTAAGGAAGACTGATCATTTTCCTGGTAGGTGCTCACAAAGTTATGCAGGCATAAAAGAAATGGAGAAAAAAAAACACTGAAGTACACCTCTAAGGATGTGTTTCCAATATAATTTATGCATTTAGATATTTTATATTTGATTAAAAATAGAAAAGTTTAATATAAAAAAATAAAATTGCTATGGCAACACAAGAATTATCAAAAGCCATTGAATTATCCTACAATTCTGTATTTGCACTTATTCATACTTTATTGATAAATTGGAATTTACAGTGTGATGATTTCACTTGAATACGAATTAGAATACATCATCTTCAATTTTAAAGCCATACCTTTCCAATTACAGTACTCTTTTATAACACAAAAGCAAATGTCACAACAAGAAAACGAGTGACAGAGAGAATCCTTAGTTGAATCAAATGAATTCTACTCTGATCCTTCACAAAAACTCATATAAGAAATGTAACCTATTTTTACATGGATATTACAATGATGGCACTCTGGCAGGCTGTAAGTTTGACACAGAATTGAGTCTGTGCTAATGTTGGGGCCATTAGATCTATAGTCATCCAGAGATTCCAGGTGAATTCCAATGGGAGAACTGTTAATTAATTTACTCTTTTCATATAAAATTTATAAGAAAGAAAATACTAACTTATATACAAGAAATGTGTGGAAATTGAAATGTCATGCTAACTCCCTGCTCACTGACCATAGGAAACAGAGCTTAACTTGGAGCCTGGCCAGTTTTCCACACACAAATGTCAACCTCACATTTTCTTGAACTGGGTAAATAAAGCATGCTTACTTCTCTTATGCAAGGTAATGACATGGACTATATATACCCTGAAGCATTCTGATAGTTTCTTTAGACTGAGTTACATGTTTACATGAAAATCTTGGCCAAGTCTCCCCAAAAGTGAATGGTCCTGATCACATGGGAATGATATGAGACAATCAGAGATATAAGAAGCGTCTTTTGGAGGAATGCAGACATGGAAGGAATGTAGTTGCAGGAGGAAAAACACAAGATGCCCAGTAAGATTTGAATTTCTGATAAACAACAAGCAACTTTTTGATAGGTATGTTTCATATAATATATGACTAAGAATATTTGTTACTTATTGTAATTTCATCTTCCTTTGGGGCATGTATTAAAGGCCAATGAGGTTGTATGGGAATTATGAGATGTTGGAATGCATTCCTATAATCCTAGCTCTCCAGAAGCAAGAACAGGAGGATCTCAAGTCTGAGTCTACTCTGAACTATATAGCAAGTTCAAGGCTGTTCACAAGACGACACAGTGGGACCCATTATCAAAAGCATAATTAATAAAGTATAAATAAAGCAAAACCAAAAAGAGGTGTGGTCAGTGGGAAGTCTTATGCTTACCTTGACAAGGTTTGTAGGATAAGTGATCTGTTCTCTCTCTCCTTCATGTCCCTGCCATGAGATGAATAGTTTATTCTATTATGCATTCCTGCCATGATGCACTGCCTCACTATAAGCCCAAAGGCAATAGGTCCCCTTATTGTTTACTAAAATTTCCACAGTTATAAGCCAAAACCAATAACCAACCAAATGTGTTTCCTCTTTAAAAAATATTTATTTCAGGCATGAGTTATAGTAACAGATAGGTGACTGACATGATATCTGAAATTTAAATTTAACTCAGTATCCCTAAATCTATGCCAATAATAAAATCAGCATGATACCTCTTAAAATGAAATAGTGCTCAGCCTACTATACTATTACTCTGCATGAACTTACAGTCCACACAAACTAGCAATTCAGGAATGGGGCCTTGGCCCTGCTCAGTCTAATTATGAATTCCAGGGATCACAGATCCATGTTGTGCTTATTTTCTTAGTCTCAAGTAGTAGAACTCATACCAAATCTTTGTCTCATGGTGTGGAGTTTACTGTGGTCAACAGAGCCCTGTGGGAGTCCTCTTGACACATTATCTTATAAACCAAATACAAAATTCAGTTCTTTGTGAGTTTCCACAAATTACTGTTTCCTTAAAAATCTGCCTCCTCGGATCCATATGGAATCCCGCAGAGAATGATGGGATGAACAAGGGACCCACAGCCACAGCCACTCAATCAACACAGGATAAGCCAGCGTGACAGAAACCAACAATTTTCGACACAAAGACCCCTAAGCACAACATTAAAACAGCCTTAATACTCACCCACCACGACTCAGGGAACTGAGCGGAAGAGGGGGCGGAAAGATTGTGAGAGCCATGGTGGGGGAGAATAACCAGAGACATGGCCCCCCTCAGTAACAACACACTTGGGCCAGGAGAACCGGGCTGAGTACTAGGCTATCCATGGTCCCCTGCCACAGGACTGATCCAGATGACCCACGGAGGAGGATATCCAGCTGATTGGGGATGGGGAGGGTGGGCATTGGGGAATTGGAGATAACAACTCATTGTTTGTCCACTAAATAATGTAACTCATTATGGACAATAAATAATTATTAAAAATAAATAAATAAATAAATAAATAAATAAAAACATGCCTCCTTCTGCATTCTAGTTTACCTGAAAAGACACTGTAACCCATAGTGTGACCATGTACTGTATAGTAATCCTACATGCTCCATTATGTACACAATTAGGGTTGAAAATCACCGAACAGGTGTTTCTGGACATATTTCCTGGAGAAAATCAAGACCCTCCCCTTTACAGTTAGAATTGCTATTGACCTGAGATTTCTCAGGAAGGAAAATCAGAAGCAATTTGTAATTACCCAGCAGGGGGCAATAAGCCAGTTCTATAGCTTTGCTTAAAGACTATGTCCTCATTCTGTTCTTTATGGAAGTACAGTCCAGAAGGACCTTGGTTAGCTTGGCAACCAAGACAATTTTCTTGCTGGCTCATTGCATTGATGACATTATTGTCAGTAGAGAAGAAAGTCAACCTTTTGAAGAACAAAGGTAATGGCATAACTTCAGAGCTAATGAGGGTTTCAGTCCAGGAAAATACAGATTCAAGCAATCTTGCAACTGTCTCTGAGGCTTTTTTCAAGGGCAGCAGGATGGACAGCTGTCAACTGTAAGTGAGGTTGAAAACCACATCTCATTGGTTAGGAACAGTGGTGCTGGCAAGTGAATTTGTCTTATAAGAAAGGGTTGGGTTCAAGTATGGTCTTGGTCTTTGAGCCAATTGAAAGAAAGGATTGCTGCACACCAGCTCAACAGAGGACAACAAGCAGTGTTTTAGGAAACTGCAGTTTGGTCCAATCCAAATATCAGCTCTTACTGTGGTATTGGAGGGAGGGTCTGTAATTCAGTTCAGTCGAGGACTTGCCAAAGTCCTAACTCAACAGTGGCCTGCTAGTCCAGAGTTCCCTGAACTAATGCTTTTCCGTTTTGATTTTCTTCTTTGATATTATGCTCCTTTAACCTATTAAACAGAAAATAAGATTGACCTAGCTACTCAATAAGTTTTCCAGTGGTGGGCAGACAAACCCACGTCATGCTTGATCTTCCCATACGCATTAGTCAATTTTTCACAGTGAGAATGGCCAAGGAGCATTAGGATACTTATTCTAATCAGATGAGAGAGGACTTCCCCTTGTATCCTCCATGAACACAAGACTGTACAACATGTAGCAAGGTTTGTGGGGTATATTTCTCCACTTGACCTGGCTAGCTGTTGTGTAACTTTCCCTGGGAAGGTATGAAATGGAGCTTCAATGACAGACCAAGGAATTGACTCCTCTCAAGTCTATCTTGCTAAACCAATGGATTTATCGGGGTACCATGCAGAAATATGGGAAGACAGCTGCATCTACAAAAGGCCCATCCCAGCAGAGTGACAACTAACAAAGGCAGTGCCCCTAGACCCTATCCAATTTGTGGGCATCTCCCCTGAAGAAAGCCTTCTTTCTTCTGGCAAACATTCACTATTTGTTACAATCTTGGGGAAAAGCCTTCAGGAATCTTGTAGAGTTCTGAGCTTCCCGAGTGTTCTGAGTCCCCTTCCCTTCAGGAGGGAATGCTCTAATTCAGACGAAATAGCTACATGACACCAGCCATACACTTAGTAGTTTTACGAGGGAAAGGCAGAGGTATAAATGGGATTTGGTATGTTGAGAAGGCACTGCAAACTGCCTTCATTCACAGGCTGTAAAACACAGCAGAAACTTGGATGTCAATAGGGTCTGCAACAGACAGACATGTTATATGAAGCCACTGAAGAACAACAGCACAGGATAGGGAAAAGCCAAAGTATGAGGGTTCTGGGAACTGACGGAGTTTCTGGCAGGGTGGCACAGCTTCTTTACAAACATGGCTCTTGCTACCAGGGAAGGTGGTCCTTTGACTTGTCCAAGCCTGTAATTTTGTGAATGCTGAGGAAGGAAAGGAATACCCAAGCCAGACCAGCCAAACCAAACCAGAAGTAAAGTCAGCTAATAGATAACATAGCCAAATCACCCTCACATCCAAGTTTGGGTATATTACAATCAAACTTTGATATCCTATTCTGATAGAACTTCTCTAAGTGAGAAAAAAAGCTCCTGGCTTATACTGGCTTCACCAGAAAATCACTAGAGTAGCTTAAAATGCCCATCATAAAATCGTCATGCCTTGAAAGAACAAACTATAATTGGATGTCCTGAGAAGTACACCACATAGAATGCTTTTCAGCAGCATGTATGACAGAAAGATTCCTAGAGGGCAAATGAGCTGCTTCTGCAGGTAGTTCAGACTACTTCTGCCTTGCCCTGTAATGAAGTAATACCCCATGGCCTCAGCAATCCCTGTAATTAGCTGCAGAGGAGGAAGAGGCAGTGAGTTCTTCCCTTAAGAAGTGTGTGGTAGCGTCTCCATCCAATGATGAAAGGAAGTCCCTAAGTTGGAAGGATTTGGGGCAGCCAACTCAGGACTTCTCTTTTTGTGGAAGGATATGCTGTTTTATATTAATCACCAGAGAAGGATTGAACTCTGGAATTGAGTTTTAATATGACATAATACCTCAAAGTGCTATATTACTTAATTTTCTGCTCTATACCAAACTGTGACCATCTAGTGTCATAGTGTTTGAGGGTTCCTGATGAATTCTTGAACTCCAAACCTTTGGTTGTAATCAAATAATTGAAATGAACTAAGAAGGATAAATTATAAACTATTACATTTATTCAGGGGAGCTCAAGTGAGTCCATGAATCAAGGGAGTGGGCTGGATATACCCAAGTGGCCTGAGAGCCCTTGCTGAAAGCTAAACATGAGTGTGGAGAAAGATGGGGAATGGGTTTTCTCAGGGAAATTTAAAAAGGCCAGAGATTTATAAAACTATAAGGTAGTAAGAGTTAGGAGAAAATAATATCTTCCCACTTTGCCAGCCAGAATGGGGGAAGCATGGTCTTACAGGTACTGGGATGCACAGGTGTGGAGAGATGAGCAGCCATGAAGAAGTTTCTCCTCCAAGGAAGCCCCTGTTTTAAACTGTATTAAATGGGTTTAGGCTCAGGCTCAAATGAGTCATAGAGAAAGCTGATTGGCCTGGACTCAGAGGGCTGGCTCAGGAAGAGGCCACCAAAAGTGATAGGGGACACTGGATTCTGAGGAAGGCAGTCTGACATCTCTTTGGGCTGTCCCCTAACTGACTACATGAAAAGAAGGACCTTGCTCCTATTTCTGCCTCACTAGTAATCAGTGCAGGTATGCGTTCAGCAAGAGGTTAAGTTGGGACCCCACATTCACCATATCCAAGAGGAAAATTCCCCAAAGTAATTTTTTAAAAAATGGATACCTGTGGCAATAGAATTGTTTGCATTGTGTTTTTCTTAAAACATTTAATGTCATTAATCACAGTTTCCTTTTAAGACATAGTTTCCTGGGATCCATGTTCTATTTGAAGCAAATATGTTATATCACGGAATTCCTGCTAGACATGTAGAGGAGACTGCTTTGGAATAGTCTAGTACTAACTATGATATTCACCAACTGAGGAAAGCTTCTTAGAAATGTGGCAAGCACCCCAGAAGTAATTGGAGAATTTTTGGCATAAATGCAGAATGTCATCTGTGATTAGGGACAAGGAACTGAAATTCTGGGTTAGTCCTCGAGGTTCCCTTCCTCTGTCTAATCACACAATGGAGTTTGAGCTGACAGATCTTTATCCAGCTTTCCACATGAGGCAACTGTGTTCACAGAGAACTTTAGTTGCTCTGTTAAGGCTAAATTCCCTTCTGAGTGTGTACACAAAAGGAATGAAATCAGTATGTGGAAGAGACATCTGTCCTCTATGCTCATTGCAAACTATTCACATAAAGGCTAAGACATAAAAATAACCTGGATACCTTTTCAATGGATAAATGAGGTCAGCAATGAGACAGATATGCACAAGCGAATATTCTTCAACCATAGGGAAGGCTGACATCTTATCTTTGAGGCAACATGCATGAACCAAGAACAGATTATACTAAGTGGAATGTGACAGAAAAAGGAAATACAACAAAACCTCACTCGTGGAATCTAAAAACAGGTTGCGTTGGAAGCAAGAAGTAAAAAATTGTGTTTGTCAGGAGATAAGGGGAACAAGGCAAGGTTTAGTAGCAAAATGGTTTGTTTTTTTTTTCTTTTGGGGGTGTTCAAATATGAAACTCAAATCTGAGCTCTTGTCTGTTTTACTCAATGTATTAAAACAAGACTGAGAAGGATAATTATTAAGCTATTATATTTATTCAGACATTAGGAGCAGTAAGGGAGAGGTCAAAGTGTCAAAGAAGGGGGAATAGATGCTCCCAAGTGGTGTAAGGGCTCCTTGAAAAATTCATGGTCCTAGGACAAGGGTCCATGTAAAGTCTCTGGGCCTGGGAGGAAAACAAAAAAACATCCTTTCCCACCTTCCCAGCCTGGCAGCCACCTACCTAGTCATCAGAGTGGGAAGGACAAAACCTTACCAGCTGCACAAACTTTAGATGCTGAGAGATGAAACCTTAGATGAGAGAGGAAACAGAAGAGGAAAAACCCCATCAAAGCAGCCAGGCTTTTTTGTTTTGGGTCCAGGGGCTTTTTTGTTTTGGGTCCAGGAACACTATGTGCAGTGTCCATAAGGAGCTGGCCTTGAACTCTGCACACACCTGAGTAATTCCAGCTCTGTCCCAACTGCTACAGATAATAGGTCGAATAGCTGCCTTTGTTTATGTTCAACCTGGCAGAAAGGAATTAAGATGAATATCTCCTACAGGCCATTCTCTCAATCTGCCTCTTCCTAATGCTACCTGTCTTCCTTTCGGTAGGGAGATATTGCTCAAAATATACAGATTTTTGAGCTAAAAAGAGAAATAAGTTATGAAAGTCTGTTATATACATTAGTGATTAGAGTTAATAAAAATATACTGTATACTAATAAAAAAAAACCACTACGAGGATAGATTTGAAATGCTCTCACCTCAAAGAATAAAATTTGAAGTGTGTGATGAAACACTGTAGATTGTTTGTTCTGGGTTGTTTGTTTGTTTCAAGGTAAGGTTTCACACTAGCCCAGGCTGACCTGGAATTCACTATGTAGTCTCAGGGTGGCCTTGAACCCATGGCAGTCCTCCTACCTCTGCCTCCTTGAGTGCTGGGATTAAAGGCGTGTGCCATCTCCCTGGGCTTTGGAGGCAGCTTTCTGAGTTAGGCAGAATGGAGAAAGGAGCCCCTGGTAATTGAAGGTGATGACAGGGTGGTGACTTCCCCCACTTCTTCCTGGTCTGGAGAAATTGTCCTGCTGGCAGGCCATGCTGCCTTGGATGGAGTGCTGGCCTGATGGACTACCTGATACCTGCTCAGTACTGGATACACCATATACCAACCAGAGTCTCTCACCTTCACTCAAGCTGACCAATCACGCATGAAGGACAGGAGACCTTTCCCATTCAATGAAGGTTCAGTTCCTATGGAAGATGTTGGTTTTTTGGCCCAAGAAGCCACCTCCTTCCTCTCTGAGTGGTCTACTTTCTTTTTCCTTTCTTTCCAATTACTCTGAAATAAACTTTATTCGTTTAGAAATACCTTCTTCCTCTTAATTATTTAATTGGCAGAGAAAACAAATCCCAATTTTGGGGTAATATATATATTTACTATTTTTACTTCATCATTTCAAAATCTATTCATATATCAATGCCATGTTTTTTACACTACAAACATATATAATTTTGATTTATTAAATGCATAGTCTTAACACTTGGGGAAAATGCTCTTTCTCTGATACTCACAAAGCTGGTTTGAGAAAGTATACCTTGTTTGTTTCAAAGCAATTGCCTCTTCCCTGCTTGTTGGAGAGACTATTTCTGCATGGGAAGCTTTAGTGGTCTGAATTCTGAGGTCTCCTGCATCTGTTAAGACTCACTTTGGCCAAGATTCTTATCTGGCTCAGTCACCAGAAGTCACAAACAAAAGTGCAATTTTCTATTTTCAATTGACTGTCTGTCTTCAAGGCAGGCATCCTGGAAGACAGCCACAGAGCTGCATCAGCTACTTTCGTGATCTTTGTTTATGCAGAGCCTTGTAAAGCTGACTGGCCATTTCTGAAACCTGCAGCTCACCTTGTACATATGTTCTCTTTAATATGGTGTCTACAAACAGATCATTAAAGACAAACCACTGCTTTGTGGGCAAAACTGTCCCATTGTGTGTCTTAAGTCTTAGAGTTGGAGAAACAATGAAATTGAGTTTAATAACTGTGTCAAAATGCCCCACCCACACCCTCAGTGAAAGACCTTGTGACCAAACACAGCAGGAATTTCAGGACCTAGACCTACGATGTTGACTTCCTAACTCTCAACATTAATTCCGGAAGCTCCTGATGCAGGTTGTGATGCCAGGCTAGTCAGCAGCACAATCCTTTGCATCTGTATTATATTAAATGATAAGGTTAAAACCATGAGTTGTCCTATTATTTGCCTCCCATGTTCCCATTTGCACATTCCTAACTAAAATTAAACTTGGAAAACATCAACAACATCTCCTCTCTTTTCTATATGTATCCATCCAATCTAAATATTTCTTAAGGATTTATTCAATCCAGGAAACTTTTAAGTGCTAGGCATGCAAGACACATGAAATTAAAAAAAAAAAAGATGTACCACCTTCATGAAGTTTATATTTTTGCTGGGGAATACAGGGGGAAGTAAGCAATCACAGAATGGCAAAAATAGGATATTTACTTATTTCACACCAATTTCTCATATTCCAACATATTGGATACTATTCTTTACCTGATTGTATGAACTATAAAACCAACTATTAAAAAGCATTTTTACTGAGTAATTTACTACATGACCTATAATTTGATCATCATCTCATCCCATTCAACTCTTCTGTCCTCTCTACCCCCAATTTCACTATGAGTCCTTCTCTTTCCCAGCAAGCTTTTGTTTTGATGTCTCCTTCCTTTTGTCTCCCTCCATCCACTATGTCAAAATCTTGATGGACTCAGAATTGTGTTAGTCTTGGGGGGCAGGTGACCACACTGTCATTTATTTTAGATGTAATTAATGGCCTTCCAATTTTAATTCTTCTCAATGTCAAAACTCACACTTAACCTGGATTTAATTTTGCAGGTGAAATTCCTTCCAAACGTTATTATATTAATTATTATTTCACAGTATTGTATTCTGCCTACTAATATCTGAACCTGTTTGTTTTTAACTACCCTGAATATCTAAGAACCTAAACGACAATTCAAAATTTGCCTGGCTTTTTCTTTAGCTATTCTCTTTTTTTTCTATTTTTCTTTAGTGAAATGAGCAAGCTCTCTTTTGGTCATGCCATGAATGATCCAGTCAGTTCATGTATGGAGGACAGTGCCCCAAAGTACTTGTTCCTCCCCAGTGACTCTTACTTTCTTTCTGTCTCCCTTCAGCAATGTTCCCTGAGTCTTGAAGGATATGAGAGGGATATCTCATTTAGTGTTGAGATCTCAACAGTCTCTTGTTTTCAATTGTGATGTGTGTCCTTGGTTTCTACTACATCTTCATAGAGTAGAGTCCCTAGCTAGCCGTGAGAGCAGCATTGGCATTTTTTTCTTTTCCTGCCACTTCTTCTGCAATGTTCTATGAGCCTCGGTGGGTGTGATAGAAAGAAATGACTTGTCCAGCACTAACCACAGGGTTTTACTTACTTCACATCACCTGGATAGATCTTGGGTCTCTCCAGTACTCGCCACCATTGTTAAAATGAAACTTTTCTAACAAAGCCGATGGCTGAGATCCTGGCAAGAGAGGAGCCACCACAGTCATATCGGGGAGGATCCATAGGGAACCCATCAGACAATGACAGATGAACAAGGGACCTATAGCCACAGCCATTCAATCAACACAGGATAGGCCAATGATACAGAAACCAAGGATTTTCGACACAAGGACTCCTAAGCTTGCAACATTAAAGCAACCTTAATACCCACCATGACTCAGGGAACTGAGCGGAAGAGGGGGCAGAAAGATTGTGTGAGCCATGGTGGGGGAGACTGTCCAGAGGCATGGCACCCATCAGTAACAACACACTTGGGCCAGGAGAACTGGGCTGAGTACTAGGCTATCCATGGTCCCCTACCACAAAGACTGATCCAGACGGTCCACAGAGGAGGATATCCAACTGATCAGGGATGGGGAGGGGGTAATTGGGGAATTCGGGATAACAATGCATTGTTTGCCCACTAAATAATGTAACTCATTATGGACTATATATATATATATATATATATATATATATATATATATATATATTTTAAATCGAGAACTGTATTAATCAATGTATAAACATATCCATTTTGAAGGCAGTTGGAGGGCTCCTTGTATCCATTTAGCCAAAGAAGAGTGGAAGCTTCCCTCTAGGGCCTCTCTCCTAGAAAGCCATAAACTTTTAACTCAGTGATCAGTATCAGGTATGAATTCTCTCCCACTGAGTGGGCAGTGTCCTTTGCTGCATGCGGTATCTTCAGCGAGAGGGTCAAAAGAGAAACCAAGAGCATGGACAAGAACCTGCATTAGTTTGTTGGTCTCATGAGACTTTCTCACCAACAAATCAGGGGGTCCATCCATTCTTAGCACTGGGATTTACCTTCAATAATCTATGGCTTTCTCCATTAACTATATTTCTTT
This sequence comes from Zapus hudsonius, assembly GCA_004024765.1. Taxonomy (NCBI): domain Eukaryota; kingdom Metazoa; phylum Chordata; class Mammalia; order Rodentia; family Dipodidae; genus Zapus; species Zapus hudsonius. The sequence continues at coordinate 20,835 of PVHP010011104.1, forward strand.
ATAAAATTTCCCCAGTGCAATTTATCATTTCTTTAGGTCAGACTATTTTTCATCAACACTAGCATTCTTACTCTTGCTCACTCAACAGACCATTTCATCTACTTGAAGTCTATTCTTTTCATGATATAATTAATTATGAAGTTAATTAATACCAGGCATATTGTTGGCCTTGTGACAATTCATTAAATACTTCCTTCCTGAAGACACTGTCATTTATTTTAGATTTTATTAATGGCCTTCCAACTTTAATTCTTCTCAATGTCAAAACTCATATTTAACCCATATGGAATTAATTTTGCAGGTGAAATTCCTTCCAAAGGTTATTATATTAATTATTGTTTCACAGTATTGTATTCTGCCTTCTAATATCTGAGCCTGTTTGTTTTTAACTACCCTGAATATCTAAGAATCTAAATGACAATTCAAAATTTTTCTGTTATTTTCTATAACTATTTTATTTTTCTATTTTTATTTAGTGTAATGAGCAAGCTCTCTTTTAGTCAGGGCAAGATTAGTGGGATACTGTCATTGTTACCTTGAATTTAGAGAAACGTAATTTAACTGTTGTCATACCATTTCTCCTCCATATTTTCCTTTATGGGAATGTAACATACTATATATTTATACATTATAGATATGCCACTTCTACACACACACACACACACACACACACATATAGTGAGAGAGATGCAGCAACAGTATTTTCCTTGAGCGTCATTTATGGTAATGAATTTTAATGCATTTTTCTTATTGTATGAGTAAGTGCACCAATAAAATCACGCCTCTATGTTTTGCTCAAATTCCTGGCTATAAGTTGTTGCACTAATGGATCCCAGAATCTTCTCCATATGTCCTTTCATTTTGTGTACTTTTCTCCCACACAGCATTGAGCTTGACCATAGGATTTATTTTACCCCTGGGACATGAATGAACAAACAAGACCTCCAAGGCTTGAGAGTTGCAGGCTCACTGGGATTGACTTTCTCCTTGTGAAGAATCCAGGGTAGACTGAGGAGCCCTGCAGCCCAGCTACCACTGCCTGAAAGTAAGCCTGTCATCATCACCAACATCGTTCTCTGTACAGGGATCCCAGAAGACCAAGAGAAGCATCTCAATTCACTTCCTCATAGAGTTACGAACAACTACAGCATTCAGGAGATGTTTACTTCATTACTTTTTCTCATTTATCTGATAGTAAATATATTTAAGAAAAAATAGACACTATGCAGAAACTCCCTTTCCTGTCCCCTTCATAATGGCTAATGCCATTGACATCTGAAGCAACAATTCTCCTTGTGTCAAAATGGAGGTCAGCCTCAGTCCTCCCCTATGGTTTTGGTTCATCACTTCTCTCTTGCCCTCTCTCAGTTCTAGTTATTTTGTTTCAAATATTCCTTTCCAACATCACCATATTAACCTACTTGATAATTCCCAGAACTTTTAAAAGACACCTTAGATTCCCCTATGGTAAATAATATTCCTCTTAACCTCTGTTTTCTTCTCCCTCAAGTCTAATCTTTACAAGAATGTCATGAAAAGAGCTACCCTCAGGAACAATGAGCTTTCTAATGCATCAGTTTCTCAAAGCCCCATGGCAAGCTTCTCACCACTTTATTGAAACCGCTTTGTTCAGCTTTGACCAGCTTCCCTGCTGGCAGCTTACACTGCAGCTAGCTTGATGCTGGTTCTGCTGAGTCCCTGCAGCCTTAGCATGGGTTCTCTCCAACACAGCAACCATGCTGGCTTCTCTAGAGACACCTTCTGTTTCCCTCCACATTCTCTGAATTCTATTAAATAGCCTCCTCTGGCTACAGAATCCTACTGAGCAGTGGTGGAACGCTCTTCAAGCAGGTCAGGGCCTTCCTCCCCCACCCCTTGTATTCTCTCCATAGATTATCTTGGTAATTGCTGTAGATTGTTCAGAATTTCATGTTTATGATTGGATTTCTCTTCCTTTGGTATGTCCAACTTCAATTTACCATGTCCTCTGGGATGTCCACAAGCATCTAAAATTATTATATTATATTATATGTATAATATTATATAATTATTATATATATAATTATGCTCAAATTATTATCTACACATCAGGTCATTATTCCAAGCCTACCTGACCTCAGTATTATGCGATTCAGTTCACACAAATGAAAGACCCGCTTTATCAGCTCTCCAAGGCTGGGACAGAAAAATAATCCATTGTTTCACCTCTCCGTCAAGTTTTAAAATTTCCAGTCATTTCAAACTTGAAAGAACATCTCATTTAATGTCATTTTCAATATACCAGCTATCACATGTTCCAAATATACCACCAAGTATGTGTGAACTGTGCCTTCTTTCAGGACTCAGTTGCCCTCATCATTATCATCAAATCTACTTTCTCCTTAGGAAATAGAACAGGGACAATTGTTTACTTAATATGTCAGAAAATGATGTTTCTAAAGTCTTCAAGTGACATCATGTGCTTAAAACATAATTCACTGGGCTGAAGGATTGCTCAGTGGTTAAAGGCACTTGTTTGCAAAGCATGACAGAATGAGTTTGATTCCCCACACCCATATAAAGCCAGATGCACAAAGCAGTACATGCACCTGAGTTCGTTTGCAGTGGAAGGAGGCGCTAGCACACCCATGCTCTCTCTTTCTATCTCTCTCAAATAAATAAAATATTTTTTAAAAATCTAATTGATTATTGAGGTATAAAAGCTGACAAATATTTTACCTTGAAACCCACAATCTCAATTTACTCTTTTTCTCAACTTACACCTGCTACTTTTCTGCTGTGTGTAAAACTTTCCATTGTCCCTCTCTCCTTTGAGCTTTCTGATCCACACACTGGCCTTTACAGGAACATTTATCACATCATCCTTCTGTGGACTCTCCTTCCAATCCATCAGTTGTGAGGTAGCAGTTGTGAGGACCTTTTCCTAAGGTAAAGCTCATATTTTCAGTTATAGCATTTTATTTGGAGAAGATTATATTCTGAAAGTAGTAATTAAAACATCAGTGCAATGTTATATATATTTTATTGCCAGATACCCCACAGAATGCAAATTTGACTATATCTACCATTAGCCTTCCAAGAATATTGTGCCAGGCCTACCATAGGTACTCATAAAATAGCTACTTAATGAGTGAAGAAAAGGATGATAAGTATAATTTTATTGATGTGAAAGTTGAAATTCATGGAGACAGAAATACTATGTGCCTGTAACTTGCTTTCCCTTTCTCTCATTTTCATAGTAATTTGGGGGAAGTCATGATGTGGGTCTATCCACTGCTGATGGGAAGGATATTACCGTTTCCAGCATATGCTCTTGGTGTTTTTATAACTTGAGTTTGGCTATATGTCACTTTTAACTGTAAAGAGACAGTCCTTAAGGGGTTATGTTAATTGTTCAAATACATGAGCTGCTCCACACTGTGGTTTTCTCAGCTATGGATTTATTCAACACACTGGACATAGAAAATATTGAGAAAAGCAAATTGAGTATATTCTGAACATGTATAGACATTTTTCTTGTCATTATTCCTTACAATGTAGGATAACTGTCTCTGGGACATTACATTGTCTTAGGTGATTTTTAAAAATATTTATTTATTTATTTATTTGCAAGGAGAGAAAGAGAGCTAAGGAGAGAGAGAGAGGGAGAGAGAGAGAGATTAGGTGTGTCAGGGCCTCTAGCCACTGCAAATGAACTCTAGAACCATGTTCCACTTTGTGCATCTTGCTTTAGGTTGTTACTGAGGAATCAAACCTGGGCTGTTTGGCTCTGGGGGCAAGCTGTGCTATTTCTCCAGCCCTTAGGTATTTTAATATAGAAATGTTTTTAAGTTCACTGGAGAATGTGTGTTAATACTAGACTATAAAATATGCAGGAAATGAATGTTTGCAGACATTGGTATCTGTGGGGAACCTAGATCCAGTCTTAGGAATAGCTGTACACATTTACTAACAAAGGGCAGAGAGAGTCCAAGGGAGCAAGCTGACAACAGATGTGTGAAGGCTCCTAAGCCTGAACTTGAAATGCAGCCTGCACTGCTTAGCAGACTCCTGTGGTGTTTCAATGTTTTCCTATGCTCCTGTGAAAACTGCCCAGAATTGTATCATTTCACAAGACATAAATTCATTCTCTTACAGTTTTAGAGCTAGAAACCAAAAATCAGAATGCACAGTGCATGTTCCATCTACAGGCTTCAAGAGAGAAAGTCTTCCTCACATCTGTAAGCTTCTAGTGGGTCCAGGAAATCCCTAATGTATGGCAACAGAATCTCATCTCTGTCTCCATCTTTACAGGTTTTCTGCTTCCTGGCTTTTCCAAGTCTCCCTCTCCTTTAAGAAGCTTTTTTAAACTACTGTTTTAACGCTTCATATGTGTATAAAATATATTCCTATGTAAATAATCTAGTCATGTGCATGTAATCCATTAATATGCATAAATGATACATCTTGATCACATTCACTATCACTCCTCTTTGTTATCCCCAACCCCACTGCATCCCTTCTTCTTCCCAAATGATCACTTTGATACTGTCATTCTTTCATTTTCTGTGATCTACTGAGTTGCTTGCATGAGCATGGGTGAGAGAAGCTGTTGTATAAGATTTGGATCTTAAATGCCTCTCCCCAAATCTCAGGTATTTAAAGCTTACTTCCCAGTTAATGGTGCTTTTGGAAAATTTCTGAAGCAGAGGGCATTCTTGGAGCAAAATTAAGCTATGTCGTGAAGGAAATTTGAGGACTTTGATCCCTCTTCCCAATCATTCTCTTCCTTTCTGGCTGCTGTGAGGTGAGCATCACTCCTCCATCAACACACTCTGGCCAAGATGTGCCACCATGGAGGGGGAGACAAGAAACCACCAATTGAAATTTTGTAACTCATGAGCCAGAACTGTTTATTTCTTCTTAAGGGGTTTATTTCATCAGTCTCTCAGAGAAACCTAAAACTAACAGGCATCTCTAATAGAAACAGTTTTGATTCATAGGTAATGAAGGAAACAAAACATTCAGAAAGATCTAGGCTGTGCTTCCCAGTTGGTGATCTTGAGACATCGATAGTTGAGAATCCTCATTAAGAAAGAGAAACACACTGAGGGAAAACTGTACACATCATGGGAAATTTAATTCCAAATGCATTGGAAGACCTTGGAAATGCCTAAGGTCTCAGTAATAGAAAGATGACCAAGTTCCATTCCTATTACATTAAATAAGTGGTCTAAAACAAAGCTGAGGCATTCTTCCAGGAGAAGGGGTCTTTGTGAGGCAGGACCTTTACTTAAGGTGAGTAGCTTTTATCCTAATTTTCTAACAGATGTTGACAGGGGCTGCGGGGCAGAATATGCTTCAATTCCCCCCATGATAAACATTAAGCAGGGAGATGGTACCTAGCTGTACAGTTTCATTTGGTAGAAGAATCAATCATAACAAAATGAGAAGACAGAATGTATCTACAAATGTCTGAAACGATAACAGAATTAATAATAAGATTAAAAAAACAGTTTTATTACTTTTCAATATTGTATTAGTGTGTCCCAAAAACCTAATAATGTACACACAAATAAAACTGTATTCATTAAAATTTATATGTTGTGAGACTGAGAGATGGTTTGTTGAGCAAAGACTATTTTGTAAGAATGAGGACCTGAGTACAGATCCTAGCTTCTGAATAAGATGCTGAGCATTGAAACACATACCTGTATTTCCTGTGGAAAGTGGAGATAGGGCATTCCCAGTGCTCAGTGGCTAACTTGTATAGCCAAAATGAGGAGGGTTCTGTAAGAGATCTGTCTCAAAAAATAAGGTGGAAGGCAAAGAGGAAGATGCCTTGTGGCTGCATGCACACACACAAACATGCACATGTGAACCTTTGTGCATAAATGCCAGCCCACTACACACAAAATGAAAAATGAATAAAAGTGTGAAAAACGCATAATAGAAGAGAAGCTTCTTAAAACAGGCATTTTGATTTAGTACTGAAAAATATATAAATAATAATTAAATTCCATGAAGAAAATTTTTCCACTGTCACTTTTATTTATTTATTGCCCATAAAGTTAATATATTATATTATAAAGGCTAGGGATTAAGCTAGGAATGTTGCTTTTGTTTTTTTCACTTCAGACTTAGAAATCCATTTGCTTTGGTGTTCTCATGTTTTGGGTAATGTTTCAAGAGGGTTTCTGTGACTCTGGATTCAAGGATGGGTTTCTCCAGATGCTTCTCTGATAACACAAGCTCCTCAGCACTTTTGTAGTTTGATTTCTGCCATGCCACTAAACCATTATTTTCCACACACAATTTAAATTTTTGTGAAATCAATGGAGACAAAACAATTGCGAACAGACAACACCTACCATACCTCAGAAGGGTGAGTGCCTTTGGTAAACTGTAGAGTGTGGATTAAAGTTAGCAACGAGCACTGTAAACCTTCTCTGGGCCACCTATCCATGAGTGTCAATGAATTCTTATCTATCCATTATACAAAGTTCATCCATTGTTCGTATGTTGCTGTTAGTATCACTGCCACAGGGTCAAAATTATAGCACTAAGCACAAAAGTAGATAATTAGAAACTTTATCAAATGTTAATTTTATTACTAGTGACTCAAGACCATATACTCATCTTTCATAAAAGCATATTTTACGCAGAAGATCATGTAAGAAACCTTAATCCTACTAAGAGCATATATGTCTCCTATAAAACTTCCTATATATTCTTATACTACAAATGCCTCTTTATAACAATATTCAAGATTGAAAGAATTTTTAGAGCAGAAACATAATGAGTTGGAATACACAAATGAGGCTGAATTTCCTATTAATAATTGATTATCTCTCAAGCATGAACTACATGAACACTTGCTGCATAAAAGAATAGTTAATAAATGTATAATGATAAAGCGCTATATTTATTTTTAGGGAAAATTGGAAAACTATTAATCAAATTGTAACTCACTTATCTGTTGTGCACCTAAGGTGAACTATCCTCGCAATCCTGAAGTCAGAAGGCTCCAGATAACAGAAAGGTGAACAAGCCACTCTGAATAGACATATCTCTATGTTCCTAATCTAACTCAGATACACTCCTACCTGATTATCAGTCATTTTTGGGTTTATGCATCCCACAAGAGTGGGAAATGGGTTGCTCTCCACAGCCAGTGTGAAGTCTAAGTCACTCAAAAAATGTTGTCATCAAAGAAAGCAGAATAATGTATTCATGAGGACACACACAATCTACCAACTTACTTCCTGTGTGTTAGTTACTGGAGCAATTCAATACTCAATCCCCATGTGACCTGAACTCATTCTCCTGTCTAGAGAGTGGGTCTTTTAAGAATCACTCTCTATATAGAGCCAATTATAACTGAACTTCTTTTTCTTTGAGAAGAGGATGTAATGATGTGGATGGAACCCAGAGCCTCACACTAGTTAATCAAGTTATCTACTATTGACAAGTGAGTAATAACATGATTATCATTTTTCTGATTTTCCCTCAAATGCTCTAGCATTTGATATTTGAGACCTGGAATTAAAGTTGTTCTTGCTGGCCTTGAGCTCACAATATACAGGCAGGACTTGTAATCACTATTCTTCTGTCTCAGCCTCCTGAGCATTGTTGTGCTTATAGGTCTATACCAACATGTCCAGCTACAATTTATATTCAAATCTAACTTTCAAAACAGTGCAACATTGGGCTTGGTAGCTGTCTCAGCAGGTAAGAGTACTTGCTACACAAGCATGAATACCTGAGCTAAATCTTCAGCATTCATTTAAAAAGCCAGACTTGGCCACAACCCCCTGTCACCCCAGGACTGAGGAAGGTAGATATAAGGAGGTCAATGGGGCTTGCTGGTCACAGTTTAACCAGAGAAAAGAGGAACTTCTGTTTCAGTGAGACCCTGTCTCATAAAAATATGGAATAGTGATAAAGGAATTTTGGGTTACATTTCCACCATTTCACCAATAATTTGGGGTGTTCCCAGATTCTTGTCCTAAACATTCAAAGAATGAAATTCCCTAACCAGAGAGGATAAAGTTTAGAGGGATTTTATTATACTTTAAAGTTTTAGAAGTTAAAAGAGGAGGGGAGGTTAAGTGTAGAATGTAAGAGAAGGAAGCAAGTTCCTTCCTTTATTCAAGGGAAGAAAACACATTTCCTTTGGGGTTCAGTTACCCTTACTTCCTAGCCAATTTCTGACTCCTGTCAATAGAGGAGGGCACCAACCATCTTCCTCCAGCCATGACACACAGACATGTGGAGGTTATGTATCTGCACGCACACGCTCATGCACCAAGCGCACACACAAGCACACACATCCAAAAACATTAATTTTTTTTTTTAAGAAAGCAAACCTAATTACCTATTGCCACCAGGATTACATTATAACCCCTTTTCCCTCTGGGCTAGCAAAGCCACAGCCTCCAGGAGTCCAGGTTCAGTTCAGGTTGTTGTTATCCCATGGAAATGAATCCTTATTCTTGCATACCTTTTATGTAAATTACATTCTGCAGATAGATAGACAAGGACCCAGAAAGAAGACTGGGTTAGTCCCGGTGTTAGAGCACTGCTTGGGATGTACCTTTGATCCCTAGCACCACAAGCCAAATGAAAGAAAAAAGAAAATACATGTTCTTCCAGTTATGATTCAATGTTGATATGAGTTCATTATCAAATACCTGCTTTCTGTTGTCCATTGAAAATTTCTCAAAAGCTAGTAATTATAGGGTTACATAAAGTAGATATAAACTATTTGGTATTTCTGTAACTTCTATATTCTTTCAGAATTCTGAGTAGAGAAATATTAAATTATTAATAGAGTGCTTTAACACACTATCCATGATTAGAGAAATTCCTATAAATAAATGCCAGTAAGTATCAGAATCACTGAGAAACTTACTTCTCACATTTTTAATGATTTTCTGTCTTAGAGTTCAATGTCTTATGATTGCAACAAATGAAGAACCCAGACAGAAGAAAGGCAGGAAGAAAAGTTGTATTAAAGGAAGTTAAGTGTTAGCATTCTCAGACAGAGAGGGGACCTGTGACTCAGTTTCCAAGGTGGATACCTTTGTTCTTTGTTCTATGTTCTTTGTTGTATAACTTTGATTGATTTAAAGAAACTTCAATGAGGTCTAGATTCTATAGCCTCCCAATCCTCTTTTCAGGCATCACATTGAATAGGAGGACGTGTGTCAAATTTCTTCCTGAAATAATCTGCATTCTTAGTTTTCTTAGCAACTTCTGGTAGTTGGTGTCTCTAGAGTCTTCTTATTGGGCAATTTCAGTTGGAGGTACCGGGTTATAATTTTTATTTATAAAATAAAAAAGTCTTTATTAAAATTTTACACAAACCCCTCCCACCTTCCTATTGTACTAGGGTACACATCTGCCTAGCTGGAGAGTTGTGTAGTTAGCAGAGACTAATCTCTTCCACTAGGCTGAATAGAAGTTTCCAGCACTATGATAGTTAATCCACAGGGCTTGCAGCTCAGCTCCTAATTGATTGCTCAGTGACCTGTAGCCCAAGCATATGGTGTCTTCAGTAATAGGGGTTTCTTATCATCTACTTATGGTGGGCAACCAAAAGCCTTGGCATGAACCTGTATTGTTTTGGAAGCATCAAGGGTCACCTCAATCAACAACTCCCTGATCAGTATCCCACATCTGCCACTAAATTTTGTCTATAAGCACCTATAGCTTCTACCCATAGCATTGTTCACCCTGACAGTATTTCTGCCCAATCACTCTTGGTTTTAAAACTTATATTTTAATTGCATAGAAAGAAATAGGTTTCCTTATGGTGTATTTATAACCTTAGTTTTGATTAACTCTCTTCCCAAACCTTTCTCTCTCCTATTCACCTCCCCTGATCCTATTTAGACTACTCTACCCCCCACTATTGCTTCCCTCTACTTACTCATCTACCATCCCCTTGACTTTAGCTCTGTGTTCTCCTACCTCCCTCAGAGTCTTGGTCTCTGGTATTGACTCTTAGTCTGACTCACACCCAAATCTAAAAATTTGAAGGTAGGAACCACATATGAGAGAAAACATGCAACTTGACTTCAGAACCTGAGTTACATAAATTAGTATAATTTTTCAGATCTATATTTTTCCTGCACATTTCATAATTTCACTTTTCTTTTCAGCTGAATAAAACTCTATTGAATATATGCACCATGTTATTGTTATTCATTCATCAGTAGAAGCACATCTAGGCTGGTTCTTATTTCCTAGCTTTTGTGAATAGAGTAGCAATAAATATGGATGAGCATATAGTAAAGGGCAGAGTCCCTAGAGCATATGCCCAGGAGTAGTATACATGGCTCATATAGTAGTACTATATATATTAAGGTGTTTCAGAAGCTGCTATGCTGATTTCCATAATGGCTGATTCAGTCTACATTCCCTTCAACAGTGAATGGATCCTCTTTCTCAACACTCTAGTTCAACATTTGTCGTAATTAGCCATTCTGACCAGATTGAGATGGAATTTCAAACTAGTATTAAATTGCATTTCCCCGATGGCTAAAGATGCTGAACACTCTTTTGAATATTTATTGGCCATTTGTATATCTTCTTTTGAGAACTGTCTATTCAATTTTATAACCCTGTTGTACTTACTTTGTCATTACAGAGATAAAGCACCCAACCAAATGCAGACGCTGGGAGGAAAGTTGTTTATTTAGGCTTACAGTTTTGATGGGAAGCTCTGTGATCCCAGAGGAAAGCCATGGACACCCCCTCTGCCATAGCAGGTAGAAAACAGCTGCAGGACCTGCAATAACACTAGCAAGAGGGAACTGGCTATAGCAACTCTGAACCTGCCCCCAACAGCATACCTCCTCCAGCAAGACTCCAATTCCCATATTGCCCCCACCTATGGACATTCAGTACACATAAGTTTATTCAAACTACCACAAACCCATTTTGATTGGTCTGTTTGATTTCTTATTATTTAGCTTTTTGAGTTATAGATATTAGTCCTGTTAGATTTATAGCTAATAAAGACGTTCTCATATTCTGTACACTGATACTTTGCTAGATTAATGCTTACTTTTGCAGTACAAAAGCATTATAATTTCATGAGGTCCCATTGGTTGATTAGTGACCTTATTTCCTGAGTGACTGGGGTTCTTTTCAGACCATCTGTTGAAGTTATATTTCTATTGCTAGGAAAAACATCCAACCAGAAGCAGTGCATTAGAGGAATGGGTTTATTTCAGGCTTACAGATTCCCAGGTATAGTGCATCATGGTAGGGTAAGCTGCCTCACCTCTGTAAATCCAAGCAAGAGAGAGAGAGAGAGAGAGAGAGAGAGAGAGAGAGAGAGAGAGAGAGAGAGAGAGAGAGAGAAAGCCAGAAAGCAGCAACATCCAGAATTCAAACTGGCTCCTCACATACCTCAGGAGGACTGAATTAAAAGATCCACCCCCCAGTAATACCCCTACAGCAGGGTTATAGGGACTTAAGTTGCAAACTTAATCTTAATCGAAAATCTGTGATGCTATGAGGGACATACATTGACATTCAGACCACCATCACATAGTCTTTGCTTGCAGCCTTAAAGTTTCAGGTCTTTGATCCACTGGGTGTCAATTCTTGGCCTTAGAGAGATATAAGGATCCATTTTCATACTTCTCCATATAGATACCTAGTTTGCACAGATCATTTGTTTAAAAAGTTGTATTTTTTCTAGTGAATATTATTGATATTTTTTATCAAAACCAAATGGCCATGGTGCCTGAATTTATATCTTGATCTTCTATTCTGAAACATTCATCTACAGTGATCCATTTTTACGTTCGTATCAGGCTGTTTTTGTTACTATTGCTTTGTAATATGCCTTAAAATCAGGTATGATCATACCTTCAGCCTTATTTTTGTTGCTTATTATTGCGTTGGTTATCAGAGGGGTTTTTCTGTTATTTTGTTTGTTTGTTTTTGTATTTTCAAATGAATTTTAATATTGTTTTTCTATTTCAGTGAAAAATGCCATTGGAATTTTGATGAGTATTGAAATAAATATGGAAGTTGATTTCAGTAAATAGCCATTTTGAAAATATTGTTTAGTCCAATTCATGAACATGGCTTGTCTTTCCACGTGTTAATGTCTTCTTCACCTTATCTCTTGAGTGCTTTAAAGTTTTCTTTTAGCGGTCTTTTGCTTCCTTATTTAGATTTGTTTCAAGCTATTTTCCTGAGGCAACCGTGAATGGGATTGTTTCCTTTGATTTCATTCTTAGCATATTTGACATTGGTATAAAGGAAGGTCAGTATTTTTTTTTGGTTTAATTTTTTCATACAGCTATTTTGCTGAAAGTTTTTATCAGAACTAAGCATTTTCTGGAACAGTCTTTAGGATCTCTTATGTGTGGCATCAGGTAATTTGACTTTCTATTTTCCATTTGTATCCCCAAAAATATATTGAATAAGAGTTGAGAAGGTAAACAACCTTTTTGGGTACCTTACTCTGGGGAAATGCTTTAAAATTTTCAGTATTTAGTATAGCATTGGCTGTAGATTTGCCACAAATAGCCTGTATAATAATTTAGTCATGTTCCTTTTATTCCCAAACTTTTTGGGACTTTTATCATGAAGGGATGAGTCTGTATCTTGATGTGTTTCTACAGGATCTTCCCATGGGGTGTTATTAGTGCTTTTCAGGGCATGGATTATTTGTCTGGCCCATTTACCTGACTAACTGCACACAAAATGGGGCTGTCTTGCTCCTAATGTCTATCGGTATCTCTACTTAGAACTACACTGTATGGGAAGTGGACTGTTAGGGGTAACATGGTCTAGGCTACTCATTTTAAAGAATGATTACATCGGAACTTAATTCTCTCATTGTGATAGAAGTGGCCATGAATGAATTCTTCGCTGCCTCATTTGTAAAGTGTGCAACTGAGGGCCGTCTGTTCCACCAGCCCACATAAAGAGTAAGGCAGCATCTTCATGGCCTGTGACCTATTAGTTTTGTGAAGGAACACAGCTTGGCTTCTACGCGTGGAAGAGTCAGCAGCACTATATTTCCCTCTCTGCTTTCTTGAGTTATTTTAAAGATACTGGAACTTATCCATGATCTACAACCATTAAGAAACTTCTCTACTTCAAATAAGGGTCAGACTGTATGTTCCATACATGCTTTAAATATTCTTTGTAAGTCTTTGTAAATAAAATATTTAGTGCTGTTTTTATTCAAAGATTCAAAGGTTATTTGGGGATGTTTCTTAGCAGTCCTGTTCTAATGGAAGGGTTAGAATAAACAGGCAGAAATGAGCTTCAGAAAGCTCCTGAACCAGAAATCATGATACTGTTTCCAGAAGGGAAATGAAAGAGTAGTCACTAGCTCCCCTGGCTGCATGGAAGCTCTGGGGACAGAGGTCATCCCCAGGGCCCAGCACTATGATCCTAGCTGTGGAGGTGTGGGGGTCCTTGCAGTAGAAGGCTGTAGATCTTGGCAATCAAAGTATGGGGGTCCTCACAGTGGACAGTAAAGGGTCCTGACACTGGGAGACTTGAGGGTCCTGTCGTGGAGAAGTGGGGCTCCTTGCAGTGCAGGTGTTGGCCTGGTAGTAGAGAGGTGGGGGTCCTGGTATTTGAGGACTGAGGGCCCTGGCTTTGGAGGATTGGAGACTTGGTAGTGGAGGGGTGTGTTCCTGGTATTGGAAGGCTAGTGGTTCTGACGAAGAAGGCATCTCTCCATTGTCCTTTGGATTGAATGTGCAGAACATTGACAAGGAAACTCTCTGTTTTTTCCTGTTCTCTGGTCCTTGGCCAGGAGGAAGTGATGCATTTGCACTTTCAATGATGGTACCTACTGCTGTTTTCAACTTGCAGACTTCTAAAACCACATGTCTGTTATTTGTGATGTAAAAGAAAACCCAGAGGGTTTTTTTTTTAATGTTGCTTTTCACATCTTAGGGTTCTTAAACAAGCAGATAACTTTCTGACACTTCTGGCACTTTTATTGTTATGTGGAAAGATATTTAGTTACATTAGGGAAGACCTAGAACTCTCTATTGATTCAAATGAGAAATCCCTATGGTTTCTTTTAAACCAGACCTCTATATCACAATATTTGGCAATGTACACATATTAGGAGCTTTAAAAGCCTGAAACATTTTACATGTTCCATATGGTGTTCTGTGATATGAGATTTCAGTAATTAAATATTGAATGAATTCATAAGTACTCCTAATTATATCAGTTTTAGAAAATTATAAGTTTAATTTTCATTTTCTGTCGTGTTGAGAATCACATCCAGGCCTTGTGCATGTTAGACAAGCAATTTACCACTGAAAAAGATTCTTAGCCTTAAAGGTTTATTTTTAATTAATGTTTAATATTATATTGAAAGAAACACAATGAAGAAATAAGCGTAAAACACTTGTATTTTATTGATATGGTGATTAGATGCCCAGAGAAGAGCAAAATCCTTCCCTTGGAACAGGAATAGTTTAGAGTTGGTGACACTTATGATGTGAGGAAGTTTCTAATGCTCAAGAAAGCATTGGGAAACAGTCTGAAAGCAAGGCACATCTGGACCAGGGCCCAGAGAGTGTAGTTTAGCCCTGGGTGAGTCTGGATTTGAGAATATTTTCATTCTTCCCTTTTATATAAACATTTAATTATAGTTTTTAGTTCAATTTCCTTTGTTGACTCAAAGTCATAACTAAACTACTTTGGACACAGAAATGTTTTCTTTCCAAATTGAGACTCTCACCATGAATTTAATGGTGCATTATTGGAAAATGGTCCAAGATTGATTGAAGGTCATTCTCTCCACCTCCATCTTCCAAACTACATCAGACAAAAGACACTTGTCAGCAACACTGCTTGGAAACCAGCAGTGCACAGGAGAAACATAAACATGTAAAGTGTCTTCCTACAATGTGCAAATTACTCCAAACAAATTCTTTCCTTCCAAGAACCATCCCCAACCAGTTTGGGAGTGGAAAAAAAACCATCTTGTGTTTTATAATTACATTAGTTATCACAAAGTTATGCAACTTTATAAAAAATGAGTGCCACAAAACACTTTCTTCTATAGTTCTCTTAGGCTAGGCGGCTTGGAGTTTTATCACAGCACCAATAATAACTGCAAAGCGAGGCGCCTCTCCAGTAACTTAATGAGTTTTCCCAGCTGCTATGACTAGCAAGTGTCCTTAAATTGGAAGATAGAGTTACTTTGAAAACCTAGGCTGATTTTTATCTTCTGATGAGTGATCTGTAATGCATACTAACACACTTTCTCAGATGGTGCCTTTATAGTGTGTAAATTATGACTAGTGAGAAAGTATATCCCCTCATAGTGCTGTTAGCTTTCCATGTTTATACAAGCTGTCTTTCATCTGATATTTTGATGGTTCTGAGCAACCACCTACAGGAATCTACTTGCTACATTACTACTGATTACAAGGGTACTTTTTAAATGTGTTTCTGGCCCAACAATCTTTCCTTTACCATTAAAAATGCCCAAACATAAAAAAGAACAATAAATACTTCAGGCTACCATAAAAACTTAATTTGCTCATTTTAAGTGTAAATTTACATAGATTGCTGAGATAAAATTGACGTTTTAATTATAGTCTGCAGAGGAAGGAGGGCATATTTCATCAGATATTTTCAACTTATTGCATTTAAATGGCATTGCACATAGAGTGCCCAATCAGTCATTCCTGGAGGGTTGATGATCCTGGATAAATGGGGAAATTTACACTTTGAAATAATTAGTTTAAGTATCATTAAGCATTTAAAAGCCCATTTCTGCTTATTATGGTTTACATATTAAAATGTATTTACTGAGGTTTTAGATTATTTCAAGGCCGGGCAATTAACTAAAATTGCATTAAGCTATAAGTCTGTCAGATGATACAAACTTCAAACTGGGGTCTTTTTTAAAAAAATATTAAAATATTTTATTTATTCATTTTCAAGCAGAGGAGAGAGAGAGAGAGAGAGAGAGAGAGAGAGAGAGAGAGAGAGAGCGCACCAGGGCCACCACCTTGTGGGTCTGGCTTATGTGGGTCCTGGGGAATTGAACTGGGGGCCTTAGACACTGGAGCCAAGTACCTTAACCACTGAGCAATTTCTCCAGCCCAAACTGTGGTCGTATCAAAGTAGATTGTCTTTCCCTCAGCCCCTGTGGCCCTTCTCCTCTTCTGCAGTATAAACATTCAATAGGTTACAGTATATATGACATAATACACTATTGCTTTTAGATACACAGCTATGTTCCTGCTCAATATTTGGACCACAAATTAAAACCGCTCTGCAACTTGTGATGGTAAATGTCTGCTTGTCAATTTGATAGGATTTACAATCACCAGGGAAACAAATATCTTGCCATGTCTGTGAGGAATTTTCCAGATTAGATTAGTTGAGGTTTGAGAACCCACCCTAATTCTGGGCTGCACCATCCCATGGGCCAGGTTCCTGGACTGGATGCAAAGGAGAAAGCTAGCTGAAAATTCTACATCCACCACTCTCTGTGTCCTCCCTGTTGGTGGGAAGTTATGACTCTGGTTTCTTGTTTCTACCATGCATGCTTTCTCCACCATGATGGACTTCTCCAAAACATAAGCTAAAAAAGAAAAACAAAACTCTATGAAGAGATTTGTCAATGTATTCAACAATGCTGAAGCATTGAAACACTATTACAGACAGTTGAAACTGGTTTGCCCATTTTCCTCTTTACTGACCTGCAGAAACAGTGCCATTCCATGGGATTTAAATACTTCTGGCTCAAAAATAACATCTAGGTTTAAAAAAAAATCTCAAGTTCCCTCCTTTATATGTTCATTGAAATATCTAGGAAAAAGTAGAAAAATGTAACAGCTCTCACACTTGAACATTTAGGCTGAAAATATCTTGGAGGAAAAAGAATTATTCATAAAGCCAGTGGAAATAATGCAACTGTGTTCTTATTTCAAATATGAAACAAATACTTCTTGAAAAGTTATGTGATGATCATCATAAAAGGATTTATCTCCATCCATGACTTGTGTACTTTCAAACTTACCTCAGATACTAGAGGACACCATGAGTCTTTCCAACAATTCACAAGGTCTATGTGATCTTTTGTTTTTACTGAGATATAGTTAACTATATGCAATGTGCTTTCACTAATTTGTATGTTACAGAAGCATTGGTGTATGATGTGCTCACCTGACCAGATGCTTTGTGGTAGCAACAATCTCTGGAAATACTCATTTTTCTTTTTCTAATCAGCTTTAGTTTTTCTTTTCTTTTATTTTACTTACTAGTTATTAATTTAATTTATTTGCAAGAGAGAGAATATGAGAATGGGTATGGCAGGGCACCTTGTCACTGCAAACAAACTCCAGATGCATTCACTATATTGTGTAATTGAC
The DNA here is from genome assembly GCA_004024765.1 of Zapus hudsonius. Lineage (NCBI taxonomy): Eukaryota > Metazoa > Chordata > Mammalia > Rodentia > Dipodidae > Zapus > Zapus hudsonius. The sequence goes on from PVHP010011104.1 coordinate 38,210, forward strand.
TTTACATGGGTCCTGGGGAATCAAACCTGTGAACACACACTTTGTAAGCAGCTGCCAAAACTGCTAAGCCATCTCCAAGCCCCTCCTTTTTTAATTATGACATCTCTGAGTTTTCTATTTTTTTTCCATTATTGATTTCTGATTTTATTCCACTGTGATCAAACAATAACACATTTTTTCATTATTTCTATCCTTCTACATTTGATTTTTGCCATATGGTTCAGTTTATAACAAATTCTTTTCAATTTTATCTTATTTTTAGCAAATTCATACGTATATAGGCTGCATTTTGAACATATTTACCTGTCTTTCTCACCCAGTCATGCTAAAGCCCTCCTTCAATCGAGCTTCCCTCTTTTCTTCATGTTTTGCTTGGTTTTTGTGGCTTACTGTTACATATTATGTGTTCATAATCTAACTGGCAAATATACTACACATAGACTAACTTTCCACATGGTATCTAACCCCAAAAAGTTTATTAGCTCATGTATCTATGTGATTTTTTTAAATGATAAAAGAAAGGAGAAAGGACACAATCAAGTGGCTTTTACAGTTATATAATTTCATTCACTAGTGAGTTTTGTTTCTATGTTGCTCATGTGGATTGAATTGTTATCTTGGTTTATTTGGGTTCAGCCTAAAAATTTTTATCTCCTATTTCACATAAGGTAGGTCAAATAACCTCAACTTCCTTCATTCTATTTTTAACCTGAAAAAGACATAATTTCATCTTCATTTGTAAAATTATTTTTGTTTTAGGTAACATTAATTTTTAATAAACCAAATAATTTATTCCACTACTTTTTCACTACATTATCTCTGTTGAAAATTTGGCTACTAATGTTACTGGATTATTTTATAAATTCTGTTCACTTGTTAGGAGGTTGGGGGGCAGACACTTAGCATGTATGAGTTCCTGAGTTTATTCCCATCAACACAATACACACACGCTCACACACACACACACACACACAAAAAAAAAAAAACAGTTGTCTCCTAGTCTTTGGGTTTCAGCATATATATTAAAGAGAGTATGGAAGGTCCTCTTGTCATTGCAAACAAACTCAAGATGCGTGTTCCCCTTTGTGCATGTGGCTTCACATGGGTACCTGTTAATCTGATTCAGGCTGGGAGGCTTTGCAAGCAAGCATCTTTAACCACTCTGCCATCTCTCCAACCTGAGTTTCAGCATGTTTTTACTATGGTTGTATATGTGTATGTGTCCTTGAACTTGGGCAACTTGCTCTACTTTGAGATTTAGGGATGGGTATATTATTGTTTTTCAATTAAGTCAGTTTTTATCCATTTCTTTTTGGACTGTCTTTTCTTATTTCTCTTCCATACAATCTTCTGATATTCTCAGTATGTCCGTGTTACTATGTCTAAGGATCTGCCACATATTTCTTAGGATTTACTTATTTTGCATTGTGTTTTCCTCTCTGTTCTTTCATTTTTATAATCTCTACCCATCTGCTTTAGTTTCGCTTCCTCTTTTTTCTTCTAGTTCCAGTCCAGTCAAATCCTCACTTGCACTTTTGATTTTAAGTATATACATTTTTTTTCTTTCCAACTTAAGAGTTTCCATTCTGTTCATTTTCTAATTCATATGTGTATAAATGTATCTCTGTCTGCTATGACATTGTCACTATGCTTTACTTTACTTCTTCAATGATGTTTTGATGGTTCTTTTTTCTAGCTTGTTGAAGTATGAGGACAACTCTACCATATCCTTTTCATTTAAATCCGATATGTGATTACTCTACAGGCAGTTTCTGTGGCTTGCCTTGTCTTTAGTCTTCCTGAGCCAGAACAATGCATGCCTTATAATGTTTCTAACATACCTTATAAATTTTGCTTCTTGGCATGCCTGGCAATTTTGCATAAAACCTGGATATCTCGAATAATGAATTTCAGGTAAACTCCCCACCCCAGGGCTTATGCATTGTCTTGCTAGGTAATATTCTTGAAGCTTTGCTGCTGTCCAGCTGAGCTGCTCATACTGTTCCTCAGTGAGGAATAGGCAGGGCCTCCCCACCTATCCCCAACCTCTTCCTAGAATATTCATAGATGTTCCTCAGTGAGGGACAGGTTGGGGTAATCCTACAGTATTCCTAAAAGGACTTGATATCCCCATGTCTTCCTTGAATGGCATCATTAAGGCTCCTTTAAAAGCTGCCACTAAATTTCCATGACTGTCACCTGATTGCCTTAGTGTTTCCCTCTTTGAAAGAAATAGTTTTCAAGGTCCTCTCACATTTTTGCTGACCTCAGTAAAATTCAATAGAGCTTTTCCAAGTTGTTGGTGGGCTTTAAGGTTTTATAGCCAGATAGCCATGTGCCTCTGGGTATCAAGAGAGGAACGTGGTTTGGGTATGAAACATCCCTCTTAGGCTCATGTGTCTGAATTGCTCTACACCTGGTGGCGCTGTTAGGAGAGGTTGTGGAACCTTTAGCTGGTGGAGGAAGTAGATCACTGCTGGTGGGCCTTGAGGTTTACAACCCAGTCCCACTTTCTATTTATTCCCTCTCTCTTCTTCCTCTCCCCTCTCTCTCTCTCCTCTCTCTATCTCTCTCCTCTCTCCTCTCTCTCTCCTCTCTCTCTCCTTTCTCCTCTCTCTCCTCTCTCTCCTCTCTCTCTTTCTCCTCTCCTCTCTTTCTCTCTCTCCTCTCTCTCGTTCTCTCTCTCCTCTCTCTCCCCTCTCTCTCCTCTCTCTTTCTCTCTCTCTTCTCTCTCCCCTCTCTCTCTCCTCTCTTTCTCTTCTTTCTCTCTCTCCTCTCTCCTCTCTCTCCTCTCTCTCCCCACTCTCCTCTCTCTCCTCTCTCTCTCCTCTCTCACTCCTTTCTCCTCTCTCTCTTTCTCTCGATATATGATGACCAGCTCACTTTCTATGATTGCTACAATGCATTTCCCATGATGGACCATCTGGAAATGTATGGCAAAATCAACCTTCCCCACCTACGTTGCTTCTAATCAGGCATTTGATCATGGGAACAAATAGGTATTAATACAGGGGATATAATGTGTGATTTTTCCACACATAAGTCAAGGTTTCCAAATCTTGGTTTTATAAAACTTCTTGGCTGTAGTCTAAAGACAAGATACATTTTAGTCCATTTATTAATTCCTTTAATATTATATTTATATATTTATTTTCATGTAGAGAGAGAGCAATAGAGGGAACAGAGAGAGTGAAAGAATGGGTGCATCAGGGTCTCTAGCCATTGCAAACAAACTCCAGATGCATATGCCACTTTGTGCAGCTGGCTTTACACGGGTATTGCGGAATACCCTGAGTAGTTAGGATTTAGAGGCAAATGCCTTAACCACTGAGCAATCTCCCAACCCAAATACTCTCAGTGTTCTGATACTGTTATCATTGTCCCATGATACCAAACTTTCAGTGTGTATATGTATGTATATATGTATAGATATAGATATGTCTATAACTATCTATGTGCATATATGCATGTATATATCATGAGTAAAAGGAAAGCTCTCTAGTGAATTCCATGGTGAATTTTATTATGAACTGTGATTCTTGATGTATTCTTTTTCTGCCAAAGGACCTGTCAAGTTAAAAATAACTGAGCCTTATTTTATGTCCTTATCATCTATTAATGTAAAAGCCTGAATAAATTCTATCATTTTATATTTAAATGAAGGAAAAGAGAATTTCAATTGAAATGCAGGGGAAAATGAGCTTCCAAAGGACAGCTAATGTATTCCAAAAATTTAAGGCTTAACACCTAATATTAAATTATTTCAGGAAAACCATCCAGCAAAGAGGAGGATATAAATATAAAAATTAAATAAAATTATTTGAGTTAAGTATTTATTAATTTTCTTATACTCATACTAGACACTGCTTGTTATATCAGATCTTTAAAATATAAATTATTAAAAGACTTTCCTATGGCATTAGAAAGCTGGTAACTTAACCTTTTCAGTCATATACAATAAGATGTAGTCTTGTGTGAATTGTCTTAAATAACTAAAAAGGCAGTTTAAAATATATATGGGACAAATAAAATGTACTTTAAAATATCTAAAGTAATCCATGGAATGGGAGAAAATATTTTCTGCATAGAAATTTAATAGGATATATAGAGAACCCCTCAGTTCCACAATATCCATCAACCAATCCTGTGGGAAAATGCAAAAGGATTTTAACAGATGGTTCACTGAAGACATTACACAACCAACACAGCATCTTCTTTGTTAAAAGAGGTTTCACACCTCTAATCATTAGGAGAGTGCAAACCAAAACTACCATTAGATGGTGGTTTCCACTCATTAGCATAACTGTTTCTAAAATCACCACAGACATACACACACACACACAAAAAAAAAAACAAACAGAAAAAAAAGGTGTTGATGAGGATGCGGAGGAATTGGACGCTTGTTCATTGTTGTTTAAAATGTAAACATGGTAAAATCATGTACACATAATTACAGTATATCATTAATGTGTTTAAAATGTGTTTGAACATTTCAATTATTACTAATTAAAATAAGCAGTGTCTTTGAAAAATGATGTTGCATAGCAATTTCTTCTCAATTGAAACATTCCTTCCTCAAAGAAACTCAGGAGCTTCAAGAGGTCAGAAAGTCCAGTAAAATCATTTCAGGACCTCTTCCAAAAGGCGTATAAAAGGAAAGCAACTGATTGGGGAGAGACTCACTGACCTGCCAAGCTTCCTGCAAGTTGTGCACTGTGCATCAGAGATGCAGCTCCCATGAGTTGTCAGCTTTGCTGAGGTGGGCTTTTGCTCCTGGAACTACCCCTCACCCTCTGTGTAAGTAACCACAATAACTCATTGGCTCATCGAAACTGCATTTAGTGTAATCATACTTCAGTCCATCATCTGAACACTATCCATGGTGAAACAATGTGTGTTCAAATCTCCTCAGGGGAAAAGTTTCCTGCAATAATAGTTTCTATCCATATATTTAATTAATACATAAATAAAACAGTGCTGTGGAGGGGAGACATACGGCATTATATATATATATATACATATATACATATATATAATCATATTATATGTATGAATAAATAACATGTAATATATATTTTCATATTATGATATATATAGAAACATAAATACATAATGGAATGTAATTTAGCCTTAACATGGAGGGAATTCTGACACATGGCTAAAGCTTGTATATACAGTGAAAGTTGAAATAAGTCAACATCAAACGCAAACATTCTCTATGTTTTTAATCACATACGGTTCTTATAGTGGTCACATCTGTACACACAGGTTGGTTATTAGGGGGTGGTTCAAACTGGAATAGGAAGTTATCATTTAGGAAATACAAACTTGACTATTGGAAAATGATAATATTCTGTTTATCAATGTCGGTGATGATTGTACAGCAATGTAAATATACTTACTACATTGAATTACACATGGAAATGGTTTAAAATCATTAATTTCATGTTATGCATATCTTGCCATGAATCAATCAATAAATTTCAAGATATAAAACAAAAATACATTGTTAGAAAATAAATTACTAAATTCTGTCTTACTAGAGACTATGACAATGCCTTTCATTACATGACATGTGAGCAATCGGATTCAAAATATATCCAATACAACCTATACACTGAACAATGATGACAGAATATTTATTTTTAAGTATATGCCATGTGAAAATTTCCACAATATGGGTCCCACATCCACACATATTTAAAGAATTAAAGTAATATAGAGCATTTGCTGTAGTGAAATTATGTTAGATAAAAACCCATAACATGATAATTTAGAAAATATCCAAATTTTCTCCTTAGAACTTATATTTTTTGTGTGAATTCAAGTTCCCAGAGAAAGTAACACCCATGTTAAACATGCTCTAAGAGTGATTGACTGATTAAAACTTCTGTGATTGTGGACAGCTGGAATCGAGAGACAAATTATCTTGTGCAATCTGTAGTCCCCTGAATTGTGCTTTATTTTCCACCTCTGTGTTTGACTTAAACTCCTCTGGCCATAAGGAATCATCATTCTTGGAATGTACTAACAGGCCCAGGGTTTCTGCCAACCCAAAGTCACCAGATAGGATCTGTTCCTATAGCAGGAGTCTTCCCTGTTTTGCTGTAACTTATCTACCTGATGGCGATAAATTTATTTTTAAAGAACCTTGATTTATGACCTCTTTCGATCTGTTACCATAAACATTTCATGAAACTAACGTTTGAATTTGGGGTGTCTTTGAGAGTGTCAGAGCCCATCTCAACTATTGGGTGGGCAGGAACTAAGGCCCAAGAAAATTATAGCCAAACAGAGCTTGCACTGAGTCAGTGATCTCTGAATTCTTGCCATATGAATTTCAACAAATGAAATATACAGACCAGAGGATAAGAATTAGAAAGATTTTTATTAGATTATGGGTGGAATTTAAGAGAAGGAAGGCAAACCTACTGACCATCAGGAAGAGATTTCTGAATGGAAAAGCCCAAACTGAGACCAAGAACGGAGTCTCTTATGATGTCATTGATCTGACATCAGGTGTCCATGTGTCCAGGGTTAAGTTTTCTGGGAAAGGGCAATCTTCCTAGAAATCTTAATTTTCCAGGAAGGGCCTTCTCAGAGGAGGTGATTATCTTATAAAGTGAAAGAACCCTTCCATGGGGCAGAGAAAAATAAAGGTCACATGCTTCTGACATTTCTGACTTCTGGCAAAATGGAAAGACATTATCACAACTTTTGGGAGGTTGTTACCCCTAAAGTGCCTCAAAACTATTACCACATAGGAGCATATTTGTATTTGTTGTAACCTAAATTTATGCTCTCAGGCGTATTTGGCTCCAGAATCCCCTATTGACTGGAGGTGAGAGCTGTGCTTTTGAATCATATTTTAGTATAAATCATGGGTAACAAAGCAAATCCAGAAAGAAGCTAGGAAATATTTTAAAATTAACAATAACAAAGCAATTGATAGTTCTTTGAGCCATAACTTCAAAGGTTTTTTTTTTTTCAGATTTGAAATTTTATAGATTATAAAAAGAAAATCTATGTGGGAAACCGGAATTGGCCACCACAAAATCAGACTTTGTAGTCTGAGAACTGTTAACTGAGGATTATGAGGAGAGGATAATACAAACAAGCCCTTCCTATGTTTGCATAATTCAGGACATAAATTTACAAAAGAGAAGATAGCCCATGTCTTCTCCATATAAGAGCCAGGAGGACTAACCAAGGATCAACTGCAGTGTCTTTGAGTGGGGCTTTTTTCCATCAAGTTCTTCCCTTACTCAAGTTGCTACTCTACTGCCTCATAGTCTTTTCCCTTGTATTGTCCCTGAGGTAAGATATGTAGATTTATGGTGAAGATGCTACAAAAGATGCCATTCAAAGCCACCTTGGTGAGAACTATTGATTCCCCAAGTTTCATCCATAGGTTTGCTATTTCTCTCTTGTTAATGTGTCCTTTGTTATGAGAATTCATTTCAACTAAGAACTCAGGAGTCATGAGGGAAAAGTATTTTCCTTACTGAGTCAGTGCCCAGATAGTAAAATAGATCAACTTGTTGCAGAGAGCAAGAAACTTGATTCACATCTATAAGAAATTATAAA